>PVJD01004093.1:48673-145467 GCA_004026545.1 Mormoops blainvillei | reverse complement strand
AATAAGCATATTAATTTACCTATTTGTAAGGTTGATATGCAATTTTACTGTTTTTTTTTATTTTATTGATTGATTGAAAGAGAGAGAGCGCTGTTGTTCCACTTATTTATGCATTCATTGGCTGCTTCTTGTATGTGCCCTGACTGGAAATCAAACCTGTATCAGGACAATGCTCAAACCAACTGAGCTACCTGGACAGGACTACTGTTTTCTTACTAAAATATAACAAAAACTATCTAAAAAGTGTTTAAATGTTACAGTTCAGAATACAAGTTCATTATCAATAGTTCACTATCAATTTAGAAAAAAATAAAGTATTGAATTAAATAACAGAGTAGAAAATTGCTAATTAAGACTGAGGTTAGAGCCAGGTTAAGAGAAACCTTTGAAAAATCTAGAAATAAAATTCAGTGTCAATACTGAAAAATAGAAAAGTAAGAAGAAGCTTGAATGAACTGAAGATGAATTATTGAACAGAAGCAAGAACCTCTTATGCAAAACGCACCAAACATCGTCCCCAAGTAACAACCACCAGAGTTGTGGGACAAGGCTTAAATGAATGGAGAGCAGAGTAAATTTGGACCAAATATGATAGATACCAGGATATATGATAAGAACTGCTTTAACAATAAAACCACTTATACTGATACTCTGTGCCTATTTTAAAGAGTGTTTTTTTGTGGGGGAGTGGGGAGATGAAGTGATTGAAAACTCAGAGAAATTTCAGTCTAAGAATAAAATGGTTAAAACATATGAAATTAAATTTAGGAAAAGAAATATGTGAGATTATCACCCTTACAAACAGACTGCACAGAGATTTCTCAAGCTTATTTTCCCTGTATAAGTGATTCTGCATCACAGGCAGGTGATATTTAGCATTTCTAGTTTATTCCCTATCTCTTTGCTGGGAATGTCTTTGTATAGCATATTTGAGACACTGGAAAATAGGTCTTTCTTTCTTTCTTTCTTTCTTTCTTTCTTTCTTTCTTTCTTTCTTTCTTTCTTTCTTTCTTTCTTTCTTTCTTTCTTTCCTTTCTCTCTCTTCCTTCCTTCCTTCCTTTTTCTCTCCCTCTCCCTTTCTCTTTTTCAACTACTGTAGATAAATTTTGACCTTCTGAAAATTCTTATGTTGAAGCTTTGCCCCCAATATGTTGATATTCAGAGACGAGATCTTGGAGAGAAACAAGGTTTAATTGAGGTCATGATGGTATAACCCTCATAACGAGATTAGTGGCTTTATAAGAAAAGAAAAACCGTCAGAGCCCACCTTTCCTTCTTTCCTTCCTTCCATCATCTATCTATGTAATCAGTCAACCTGTTTATCTATATCTTTTCCATACAAGGTCACAGCTTAGAAACAACTCTCTGCGAGCCAGGGCAAGAACTCTCACCAGAATCTGGACCATGTGAGCACCCTGATCTTGGTCTTCCAACCACAACTGTGAGAAATAATATGTTGTCTCTCAGCCTATAGTATTTTGCAGGCTGAACTGACTGATACAGAAACTACAGCATTAATATTTTACATGAATTATTACACTTGAATTATGTGAAAATTTAAAGCAATTAAAATAGTTCTTGGGGAGTCTGGAAAATCTCTACTCATCCCCAGTCAATGATCTGTAGGCAATTAGAATACTCGAGACTAAACAAGTGAATTCCTTTTAATGAGTTACCGATAAATGAGTTGTGCCTTGTATTAGGTGTTGTCATGAGTTACACTACAAATCCCTGGCCTCTATTAACACACACTAGTGTTTCACAGATGCTAAGATGTAATGATTGATGTCAAGATCATCAAATAAAATCAGTCTTGGAATGAAACAAAGTGTTATTTATACAAATGGAAAAGCAGCAGAACGAAGCAGAAAAGTCATTGAAAGTTTTTCATGTGGAAGAAATTGTCGACAAAATTCTGGATTTACAAATGTTTACACCAAACCTTAAACCACTTATTACTTATTGCTATCAGTTTGATTTTGGCCAACTTCCTCACCCTTATAATCTTTAGAATGTGAGTACTCTTATCTCCCAGGGTTGTCAAAGACTACATGTGTTACTGTACATAAAGGGCTTACAAGAATGTCTGACACAACGTAAGGTGAGCATTCTCTAAATGTTAGTTTTATGGGAGGCAGGGAAGGTGGAAGGTATAAACTGCTATGCAGAAAAATAGAGGTTCCTTTTCAACTTTAGAAGACTCAGTCAGGACTTTATGTGGTAACTGTGGACCATACTAAGTGACTGAATATTTGAGAGAGAGGGAGGGATATTAATTGAGAAAGATTTCTAAAACATAAGGCTGGATAAAAAAAAATGTGGTGGGAGTCTGATGGATGAAGATTAAATGAGAGAATAATTTAATAATATTTAACCAGTGCCAAGTCCTGTATTACAAATTGCTTATTTTATTCAATGTGTGTAAAGTGTTGACTCAGAAAATCAGTTATTATTAATATCAAGTTTGATAAATTGTAGGACAGCTTGCCTAAGCAAGTTTCTGAAATAATTTTTGAGAAGTTTTAAAAATAATTATGAAAGTCAGTTTTTAGGCTGTGTGAGATGACTTCTATTTTGACATTAAGAGTTTGTTGAGGTAATTTCTAAGCTCTTCTCATCTAATTGTATTCTCTTTTCTTTTGTCATAAAGAAGAATTCAATCCCCATCTATGCTAAATGACCCCCTGCTAGTGCTCTTCCTTTATCCTGTAAGAATTTCTTCTTTCCCTGTGTGCATAAGTCCAAATGACAGTGACAAGTCTCTCCATGTCAATTAGTCCTAAATTACTTAATTCAGTTTTGTTTTTCTCTTGAATTAACTCACTCATTTTAGTTTATTTTCACCTAAATATATGTTTTCTGGAAAGTAAAGTTGTGTCTTACGCCTGTAATACAGCTGCAATAGCACCCTTGCACAGAGCTTGGAACCAAGCAAATTGAATGAGTTAATGGGTAACTTAAATTCTTATACTGAATTCCAGACAGAACTTGGATCTTTAGATATTAATTTGCTGTGCCAAACAATGAATTGCTGCTCCTTCATGATAGTAAATTATTTCCTTACATATCGTAAACCTGCTACTCTCTAAATATTTTAGAAATTAGTGGTAAGTAAAAATGACTCATACAGATTTGCATTTAATGCTTCAAATAACTTGATTCTAACATTAAGTTTGAATTTTTTAATTTACTTAAGAGCCTGCTTCCCCCCTTTAAATTGAATAATGCTTCAGAAAGAAGATCACTATGATCAAACATTAGAAATAATTATACATAATTTATGGAGAAAAATATACTGCATTTTTGGCAGTATATGATATTAGCAAAGTCCCTGGAGAGAAATAAATACAATGCAGATCAAATAATGAGCTTTATATGGCTAGAAACTGTAAATAAACTTGTTTTTGTAGTTTGGTGATGTATATTTTCTGGAAAAATATACTGAAATTCATTCTACAGAATGTAGTTTCTTTGACATTTATGAGAGCTGTAGAAGCTGCTGTTTTTTCTTCAGTTGCCTCATATCTTTCTAACTAGGAAGTGTTCTGACTTTAGTGTCAACAATACTTAAATCTTTGTATATCACTGGTTTCAACCTGCACACAAAAAATTAATAAATGGGAACAATCATTAAAAAGGAAGACAAATGGCTTGTACATGATATTGCCATATGTCTATTTTGGCATTGTGCTATGTGCAAATCTAAAAGATGAATTAAAGTATTTTGAGCAGACTAGAGGTTAAATAAATTATATGCAATGATTCCTGCAGAAGAACAAAACCTAGACTTAAGCACCTTTCTTTTTAAACTAAGCTTAAAAAAGGTAACCTGATAATAATTATGTTTTTAGAGGAAATAGCAAGACAGATTTATTTTTAAAATACTAAGAAAATATAAAAAATAAATATTTGACAATGAGAATATTTATAATGCTCAACATTATTTTAAAAAGTTTAGTTTGTACAAATTGTTTATTATGTCTGTCCATATGCAGAAATGATTGTGACAGAAGAATAAATATTTAAAATGGTGGGGAAAGATCACCTGCAGAAACATATTTTTCCTTTTTATGGGCCAATACATGAAAAACACAATACCACTTCTGCTAAAATAATTTCCCCTCATAAATCTACAATGCATACTCTATTACTAGTCAAATCATTCAAGCACATTGAATTGTATTATTATTTTTGAACTGATTATTCTGGGGATAATCACAATAGTTATATTGTCTATGTTCATATGTTTTCAAAGCCATTATGAATGGTCATTCAACCAGTTCCCCAGTTATAATAATGAGTATATTCTGAAGAATACAATGTACATGCACTTTTTACATACCATTTACTATTGATGATCACATACTAGTGGGAAAGTTTCATGATGTTTTAAATATTAAAATCTTAAGCTCAATGGAATCTTATCCTGTTATTTTTTCATATTTTAAATTATGTTCAAATAAAAAGTAAATCTCTCCTATCTTGCTATTACCCCTTTATACACTAACTATACGACTGATACATAATCTAACCTCTCTCTGCTTCAGCTTCCACATATATAACATAGGGAAATAGTAGTAGGAACCACATAGAACTTTTCTGTGACTCAGGTCCGGTGATACATATAAAGGCCTTATTACAATACTTATGTCACAAAAGATAATAACAAAAATGGTTAATATTTATTAAAAGCATTGTTCTTATCACTTTATTAAATTTTTAAAAGGATATTAGCTGATTTTATTCATAAGTCAATCTTTCAAACTAGTTACTAGTATTACACAACATTTAGTAGATTTTAGAGTATTTAATAAATGCTTTTATTATTATAACTTAGGTATCATGTTTAAAACTGAAAACAGAACCTAATGCAAAGTGAATTAGACTTGTATTAATGTATTTCCATTGGAGGAAAGATGTTATCATGACTTGGTGTGTGAAAAGAAATGTTCACATGAAAAATATTCCCAAGTTTCAGAAGAGATTCCTTTCCTGAGATTTTTTGCCCTCTCTGTGTTGTGTTCTCTTCTGAGATTGTGGCATGAAGACAGTGGAAGAGTCAAAGACCAAGCATCAGTGAACTTCCTCCACACCCATAATCTAGAACATATTTTCTAAAACAGCCAAAACCATAAGTGAAAGCTAGGTTTGGCAAGTTCACAAATATATTTAGACTCAAAATATATTTAGAGTTTAAAATATTTACTTTCAAGAAAAATCTGGTCTCTCCTTTTAATTAATAAGTTAGAACAAACAATGCATTAGCTATTATGGACAGCGGTTCAGTGTGCTACTTATTACTCTTCAATCTATTTCCCTACTCAGCTATGGAAGAAACTTTGAAAGAAAGCTGTATCAAATTGTAATTTTTTTCTAACACGAATTCTGAGGAAAATATTAGTGTAAAGCTTCAGTGTAGTTAACTCTTGAAGACAGGGCTCCATTGTACATAATTTACATATTTAAGACCTGTCAGGTGCTGCTATATCCTCACCGTCATTAATAACTTAATGATCAGATAGTTAACATGCAGATTTAGACACTGAATATGACAGAGTGAGTTGTGTGCATCTTTGTGAATATAAAATAAACACGATTGTTCCCAAGATAAATAAAAATAAAGTTCACACAAAATACACATAAATTATGGCAATGCTTTCGATTTAAACATACATAATATTTATATATTTTCATAAATTAATGGAATATTGTTTAATTTAAAAAATAAGGACAAAAAATGAAATAACTGGATTTACAGCCAAGATGGAGGCATAGATAGATATACTTTGCCTCCTCATACAACCAAAAGAAGGACAACAACAAATTTAAAATAAAAAAATAACCAGAACTACCAGAAAATTGAACTGTATGGAAGTCCAACAACCAAGGAGTTAAAGAAGAAGCATTCATCCAGACTGGTAGGAGAGGCAGAGACAGAGACAGGAAGTCAGAGTGGAGAAGATGCAGCAAAGAGGCAGGTGGAGGAATGGGTGGGCTAGAGGGAAGCTGGTAGTTGCACATTCATGTAAGAGGATAAACCAGGAGTAACAACAGGAGAGGAGACAGAATGCACATCCCAGGGTTCCAGTGTGGGAAAAACCTCAAAACCTGTGGCTATAAAAATCTGTGGGGGTTGTGGCAGTGAGAGAAACTTCCAGTCTCACAGGAAAGTTCACTGGAGGAGTCCTCAGGGTCCTAGAACATACACAAATCTATCTACACACCCAGGAATGAGCACAAGAAAGGCTCATTTTGGTTGTGGGTAACAGGGGAAGTGATTGAAAACCCCAAGAGCCAACTAAGTGGCAATGTTCTCATTCTCTCTTGGACTCCTCCCCCAGATACAGCCACAAAGCAGCATGAGGGTTGCCCTGACCCAGCAAATACCTAAGGTTCCACCCCTTACAGTACAACAGGAGCTTGGGAGACAAAAATATATAGCCCAAAAGAAAGAACAAATCAAAGCTCCAAAAATAGAACTAAGCAATGAAGAGACAGCCAACATAACAGAAGCAAAGTTCAAAACTGTGGTAATCTGGATGATCACAGAAATGGTTTTGAGTATAGTTGCAAAACAGAGCAAAAACTGAAGGCTATGAGAAGTGAAATAAAGAAAAATACACAAGAAACCAACAATGAAGGGAAGAAAATTGGGACTCAAATCTATGATCTGGAGCAGAAGGAAGAAATAAGCATTCAACCAGAACAGAATGAAGAAACAAGAATTCAAAAAAATAAGGAGAGGCTTAGGAACCCCCAGGATGACTTTAAATGTTCCAACATCTGAACCATAGGGGTGTTGAAAGGAGAAGAGGAAGAACAAGAAATTCAAATCTTATTTGAACAAATAATTAAGAAAAACTTCCTCAATCTGGCAAAGAAAATAGACTTTCAAGGAAGTCCAGGAAGCTCATAGAGTCCCAAAGAAGTTGGACTCAAGGAGGAACACACCAAGGTACGTCATAATTACATTACCCACGGTTAAAGAAAAGGAGAGAATCTTAAAAGCAGTAAAAGAAAAGGGGAGAGTTACTTGCAAAGGAGTTCCCTTAAAACTATCAGCTAATTTCTCAAAAGATACTTTACAGGCAAGAAGGGGCTGGAAAGAAGTATTCAAAGTCATGAAAGGCGAGGACCTACATCTAAGATTACTCTATCCAGCAAAGCTATCATTTAGAATGGGAGGGCAGATAAAGTGCTTCCCAGATCAAGTAAAGTTAAAGGAGTCCATCATCACCAAGCCTTTACTATATGGAATGTTAAAGATACTTATCTAAGAAAAAGAAAATCAAAACTATGAACGGTGAAATGACAACAAACTGACAACTATGAACACTGAGCCTAAAAACCAAAACAAGCTAAGCAAACAACTAGAACGGGAACAGAATTATAGAAATGGAGATCACATGGAAGGCTATTAGCAGGACAGGGAGGGAAAGAAAGGGGGAAAAGGTACAGGGAATAGGAATCATAATTGTTAGGTACAAAATAGACAGGGGGAGGTTAAGAATAGTATAAGAAATAGAGAAGCCAAAGAACTTATATGTACAACCCATGGGCATGAACCAAGTGGGGAATGCTGGTGGGAGAGGAGGAGCAGGGCAGAGGGGAACAAAGGGGAGAAAAAAATGGGACAACTGTAATAGCATAATTAATAAAATATACTTAAAAATAAAATTAAAAATATGAACTAACTAAGCCTGCACCAAATTCTTGAGAGGAAATTTATTTAAATATTAATGAGTGGTAGTATACCTATACAATAATTCTGCCCTTCCAAGTTAAGATGAAGTATGATTATATGTAGAATTTTGTCCTACATCATAATTAAAAAGCACTGGGACTAAATTCCTGTTATGCATAAAATATAATTATTCATTTTTACAATTATTATGTATCACTTAGTAGTCCAAGTATACAAATGAAAAGACCTAACTGAAAGCTCTGAGGTACATTTACTAAGGCCATTTAAACTAAACTGAAGAAAAACTTAAATGGTAACTAAAATACCTGTACTATATGTCCTACGTTGTGTCTATGATAATAAAAGTAAATTTCAAACCTCTTTAAAGTGGTACCTAGTGCCTAGAATTTTAATAAAAGAGCTTTATATCTTCCCTCTACTTAAGCAATAAACATACAATTTAGAGGAAGAAATTATGTCCTTCATAAATATTATTAAATATATAACCAAAAATAAATCATATTCTGATTGTAACTGGAAACCTAATATAGTCATAATCAGTCTTTCACGATAAGCATGACTTTTTATTTCCGTTTCTGTAATAAACAGAGTGCTGTTCAGTTCCCTTCTTTCCTCTTTCTGTCACCTTCATATAAAATCACTTTTCCTGCATTCTTTCTTAGGCTCTATTACTCACCAAGAGATCAAATTGTCTTTCAAGATAATGCATCAAGAAAATAACAATTAACTAAGCTATTTTTCTCAAGGTCATTTTTAAGTCTCCAATACAGCATCAGGGAAAAAAAAACACCTTAATATCTGATCCTCCATTTTATTCATTGACTCATAACTGCTTTTTTTAAAATTTACATATGAAAGGAATTTTAGTACTAATTACCTATAAGATTTACTATTGCTGTAAGTATAAACCAGAGAAAAAAGTATTAAAACAATTCTTTATCATAGAACAACTTTAAAAGTTTCCTTTTTTGGGGGGTGGGGCATAAAATTTGATACTAAATGAATCACAGTGTCAACTGAATTTTCCCTTATAGTCATAGAGATTCAATCTCTATGAGTGATACCGAACAGTTTACTTTAATCTCATTGAGTCTTGGTTTATTCCTTGTAAAAGGTTGTCTTTACTGATCATTTGCCTTATAGAATCATTAGGGTAAAATGGGATTTGAACTGTAAAATTACTAGTATTTTGTCTAGTGTAGATGTCAATATGAATTTTTCCTGTTGACACTTTTCAAGTCTACCCAAGAAGGAGATGTGATGGCTGAGATGCAAGATGGTGGAGGAGTAAGTGGAAGCTACACTAACTTCCTCCCAAGACCAATCTGGAATACAGCTAAATTGTAAAGAAACCATCTAAAAATACCAAATGAACAGTAGTTGGAGAGAAACCTTATAACCACAGATGGACAGAAGAAATCACTTCATGACAATGTGACCGGTAGGGAGCATAGAGGGGATATGAGAGGGCTGACAGAGCTCCAGTGGGTGTCAGGTGAAGGACTAGAGGGATATTTCAGCAACTGGAAGGTTACCCCTGAGAAGTGTGGGGTCTATGCCCCAAGCTGGGCTCCCTAGCCTACAGCACCAGAACTGGGAAGGAACCCACATAAGATCCAAATGTGAAAAGCAACAGGGTTTCTGTTTGCCAAGGAGAGATGTCTGGAGACAAAGAGAACTTCTTAAAGGGCCAAAGCATAAGATTTCACTTGAGGTAATTACCTTGAACACCAGCCATGGGAGGCAGAGTGGACTAGAGATGCTTGAGGAGAGTCTAGGGTTGTTGGCTGCCAGGAGAAACCTGAAGGAATAGCTGCCAGGATCCGCATGCTGAGTCATACTGCACACTGCAGGAGACATAATTCTCAGTGTCTCCTGAGAATTATGAGAAGACATAATTCTCATAATTACCATGCATAGAGGAGTGCATGGTATCAGTCTTAGGGGAAGCAATAGCCCTGCCTGCAGGAATTACTCTGCCCCACCCTGTAGTGCTGAAACCAGGCTACTGATTACAGCTTGATTATATTACTGATTGGTTTAAGGACTGATTAGTTTAACAGCTAATGTGGAAGACACAAAGCAACCCAAATGGGAGGACAAAGAAACAGAACCCAAATGAAAGAACAAGTGAGCTTCCCAGAAGAACTTGATGGAATTAAGGCAAGGGATTTATCAGATAGAGAACTTAGAGTAAAAATAAGGATACTCAACAGCATGAAAAAAGGCATAGAAAGCATAAAAAGAGTAGAGTAGATGAAGCAGAGGATAGAATCAGTGTTTTGGAAGAGAAGGTAGAAAAAAACACTACAACAAAGCAGTAAAAATAAAAAAAAGAATTATAAAAATAAAGAGAGATTAAGAAACATCTTGGACAATATGATGCATAACATTTGCATCATGGAAATGCCAGAAGGATAAGTGAGTGAGCAAGGGAGTGAGAATCTATTTGAAGAAATAATGACCAAAAACTTCCCTAAACTGGTGAAAGAAAAAGACACAGAAGTTCAGGAAGCTCAGAGAAACCCAAACAAGCTGGACCCAGAGAGGTCTACACCAAACACATCATAATTAAAATGACAAGGTTTAAAGGCAAGAAAAGAATCCTAAAAGCTGCAAGAGAAAACCAGGTAGTTACTCACAACAAAGCACAAATTAGACTGGCATCTGATTACTTGACATAAACATTTCAGGACAGAAGGGAGTGGCATGAAATATTCAAGGTGATGAAAAGCAAGGACCTACAACCAAGGCTACTTATCCAGCAAGGCTATCATTTAAAATTGAAGGGCAAATAAGGAGCTCCCCATGCAAGAACAAGCTGAAGGAGTTTGTTAACACCAAACCAGTACTGCAACAAATGTTGAAGGGTTTTAAGAAGAAGAAAAAGAAAAACAAAACAAAACAGAGGAAAACAGTCTAAGAATAAAATGGCACTAAATATGTATCTACCAATAATCACCTTAACTGTAAATGGCTTAAATGCCCCAACCAAAAGACAGGGGGTAGCTGAATGGATAAGAAAACAAGACCCATATATATTCTGCTTCCAAGAAACCCATTTCAGATCAAAAGATACACACAGATTAAAAGTAAAGGGTTGGACAAAGGTATTTCATGCAAATGGAAAAGAAAAAAAAGCTGGGTTAGCAGTACTTGTATCTGACAAAATAGACTTTAAAACCAAGGCTATATAGTAAGAGACAAAGAAGGACATTACATAATGATAATGGGAACAGTCCAACAGTAGTATAAAATCCCAATAAATGTTTATGCACCCAACATTGGAGCACCTAAATATGTAAATCAAATCTTGATGGACATAAAGGGAGAGATCGACAGAAATACAGTCATAGTTGGGAATTTTAACACCCACTTGACTTCAATGGATAGATTTTTCCAGGAAGAAAATCAGTAAGGAGACAGTGGCTTTAAACAACACACTGAATCGAATGGATTTAATATCTTCAGAGAATTTCACCCCAAAGCAACAGAATATACATACTTTTCAAGTGCATGTGGAATGTTTCCTAAGATAGAGCACATCTTAGGACACAAAACAAGCCCAAATAAATTTAAAAAGATTGAAATCATATCAAGCATCTTCTCTGACCACAATGCTATGAAACTAGAATTCAATCACTAGAAGGACACAGAAAAACACAGAAAGACATGGAAGCTAAATAACATGTTATCAAACAACGAATGGATTAACAATGAGATCAAGGAGGAAACCAAAAAAGACCTTGAAACAAATGAAAATGAGGGCAACAACAATGCAAAATCTGTGGGACACTGGGAAAGCAAGCCTACGAGGGAAATTTGTAGCATTACGGGCCTATCTCAAGACCCGAGAAAAAAGCTCAAATAAATGTTCGAACTTTACACTTAATGGAACTTGAAAAAGAACAAACAAAACCCAAAGTGAGTAGAAGGAAGGAAATAATAAAAATTAGAGTGGAAATAAATGAAATAGCATCTAAAAAATTAAAAGATCAGTGAATCAAAGAGCTGATTCTTTGAAAAGATAAACAAGACTGAAAAACCTTTAACCTGACTCACCAAGAAAAAAATAGGACCCGAAAACAAAATCAGAAATGAAACAGAAGAATAAGAACTGTCACCAAAGGAATAAAAAGGATTGTTAGAAAATTATATGCCAGTAAACTAGACAACCCGGATGACAAGGATAAACTCCTGGAAGCATACGATCCTCCAAAATAAACCAGGAAGAATCAGAGAATTTGAATAGACAGATTACATCTAATGAAATTACACCTAATGTGAAGCAGTAATAAAAAAACTCCCAACAAATAAAAGCCCTGGACTAGATGGCTTCATAAGTGAATTTTACCAAACATTCTGAGAATTACCACCTCTCCTTCTCAAACTATTTCATAAAATTCAAGAGGAGGGGAGGCTCTCAAACTCATTTTACCAGGTCAGCATTATCTTAATTCCAAAACCAGATAAAGACACTAAAAAGAAAGAAATTTCTATGCCAATATTGCTGATGAATATAGATGTTAAATCCTTAACAAAATGTTAGCAAACCAAATACAGCAATGCATCAACAAGGTCACACACCATGATCAAATTAGATTTATTCAAGGGATACAAGGTTGGCACAACATTCGCAAATCAATAAATGTGATTCACTACATTAAACAAATGAAGGATAAAAACCACATGATCATAATAATATATGCAGAAAAATCATTTGATAAAATCCAGCATCCATTTATAATCCCAATTTTTAGTAAAGCGGAAATAAGGGGAACACACCTAAACATAATAAAGGCCATATATGACAAACCCACTGCCAGCATCATACTCAATGGTCAAAACAACAAGCATTCCCCTTATGATCGGGATTAAGACTGGGATGTTTGCCTTCACTTCTTATTCAGTATAGTACTGGCAGTCTTAGCCACCACAATCAGACAAGAACAAGAAATAAAAAAGACAACTAAATTGGAAAGGAAAAGGTAAAACTGTTTTTATTTATAGATGACATGGTACTGTACATAGGGAATCCCAAAAATTCTACCAATAAATTTAGATCTGATAAATGAATTCATCAAAGTAGCAGGGTACAAAATTAATGTCCATAAATCAGTTGTATTTTTATAAGCCAGTAACAAACTAATGCAAGGGAAATTGAAAAAACAATCCTATTCACAATTGATTAAAATATCTATGAATAAACCTCACAAAGGATGTAAAACACCTGTAGGTGGAAAATTATAAGATACTGAAGAAAAAAATTGAAGAAAATACAAATAAGTGGAAGCACATACTGTGTTCATGGATAGGAAGTATTAACATCATTAAAATGTCCATACTACCCAAAGCAATCTATAGATTCAATACAATTCCTACGAAGATTCCAATGATGTATTTCACAGAACTAGAACAATATTTCAAAAATTTATATGGAACCACAAAAGGCCTTGCATAGTAACAGTAATCCTGAGAAAGAAGAACAAAGTTGGAGCAATGCTACCTGATATCAAACTACACTACAAGGCCATAGTAATAAAAAGAAACCTGATATCAGCATAAAAACAAGACACACAGATCAATGGAACAAAATAGAGAGCCCAGAACTGAACCCACACCTTCACAGTCAATTAATATTCAACAGAGAAAGTGAGCACATACAATGGGCTAACGATAGTTTATTCAATAAATAGTGTTGGGAAAATTGGACAGATACATGCAGAAAAGTGAAACTAGGCTGCTTTCTTACTCCACACACAAGAATAAATTCAAAATGGATCAAAGATTGAAATGTTAGACCATAAGCCATAAAAATCCTAGAAGAAAACATAAGCAGCAAAATCTCAGACATTTCTTATAGAAATTTATTATTGAATATATCTTCCTGGGCAAGGGAAACAAAAGGAAAAATAAACAAATGAGGCTACATCAAACTAAAAAGTTTTTGCACAGCAAAGAAAATCATCAACAAGATAAAAAGACAACACACAGACTGGGGGAACATACTTGCCAACACATCTGATAAGGAGTAAATAATCAAAATTTACAAAGAACTTATAAAGCTCAACACCAAAAAAACAGATGATTAAAAAATGGGCAAAGGACCTGAATAGACACTTCTCCAAAGAGGACCTACAGAGGGCCAATAGATATATGAAAAGATGATTAATATCATTCATCAAAAGAGAAATGCAAATTAAAACCACAATACAATATCATCTTACACCTGTCAGAATGGCTATCATCAGTAAATCAGAAAACAACACATACTGGCAAGGATGTAGAGAAAGGGGAACACTTTTGCACTGTTGGTGGGAATGCAGATTGGTGCAGCCACTGTGGAAAGCAGTATGGAGATATCTCTAAAAGTTAAAAATGTCTTTGTCTTTTGATGCAGCAATCCCACTTCTGGGAATATATCTGAAGGAACTCAACACACCAATTTGAACGAACATAGCACCCCTATGTTCATTGCAGCATTATTTACAATCTCCAAGATATGGAAGCAACCCAAGTGTCCTTCAATAAATGAGTGGGTAAAACAACCGAGGGGCATTTACACATTAGAATTCTACTCAGCTATAGAAAAGAAGAAAAATTTACCCTGTGCAACCACATGGATGGACCTGGAGAACATTATGGTAAGTGAAATAAGCCAGTCAAAGAAAGACAAATACTGTATGATTGCACTCATATGTGGAATCTAACGAACAAACTGAACTAACAAGCAAAAGAGAGACAGACTCATAGATGGAGAGCAGATGATGGCTGGGGGTGGGGAAGGTTAGGGGGTGGAAGGAATTGAGCAAAAAGGGAAAAGGATTCGTGGACATGGATAACAGTGTGGTGATTGGTGGTGTGAGGGGAATATAATGGGACTAAAAGGTTATGGAAAAAAATACAATAAAGATTAAATCAAAGTCTACCCTAATTTGAAATGATAGTAGCATAATAATGTCAATAGAAATAAAGAGGTCATGAAACTTAAAGAAATTCTCAACTGAAGTGTGAGATAGCTACAAAATATTTGTAGTATATACTGTATTGGCTTACAGTGGAAAAAATGAAGATAAATTATTGATGAAAAGATTTTATGTTTTTAATTAGATTAAAAAATCTCATGTAATTTATTAGTGCAATAGTAATAACCATTAATAGCATTTTGATCAAGCAATAACACCTTTGAAGTCATTTCAGAATAAGCATGTGACTTAATTAACTATTTCTCATTAGTCATGTCATCCTACATTAATAGAAATCTATTATTTCTCTTTTGTAGTTATAGTCTGCTTTATGGATTTCAAAGTCTTAATTACATTAGTTTCCTTAAAAACATCAACAAAATATCCAAAAATGTCATTTATTCTTTGAACATATTTGGAAGGCTGTGAGTGTCTTTTTACAAATTTCTTTCTCTGACTTTGAAAATAAAAGACATAATCATAATACAAAATAAAAGACATAATCATAATACAAGTGTTAAGGAAATATGTAAAATTAAGTTGAAATCGTCTATTAACCCTGTCCTCCACTGTTAAACTTCAACAATTTTTGAGAGTCATTATTGCAATGTTTTTTATACATACTATCATGATTCAGATTTGTTTACTGATGCTTTAGTACTATGTAAAAATCCTGAAGTAGAACAGTTAGAATTGACTCACCCATAATTAAATAAATTCTGCTATCCAGCATTTTCTGACATTGGCCATGTAATTTACTTTGCACATTATTCACTTACCACTTACTGGAGGGAAAATAATTGGAATAAAGTAAGTCGACAAGAGAATAAGCAATATTTTGGACTAATCAGGACCTGCTTTCTTCTCTTACATAGGTTAACAAAGTTTTACTTTATCTTACTTCCCTGAAGTACTATATGATTTGTAGCAATACCCTAGTCTAGGCAGTGATAGATATAATTTCTGCCCAGGAGGTCATGGCTACATCAGTTTGCAAGTGACAAACTCATTTCCTGACTTCTCTTGAGACACTAATAAGGCCTTGAATCAAAGGTCTAGTGTAATTACCATGTGTATTTCAGATTAAGTAAACTGTGATAAAAACTTCCATCTGGCTGTTGTTCAAGCATGTGGGGATATGCTGATTTCCAGTGACATATTGCAATAGATCTATTGTAACAGTCCCTGATGCCTTCTTGCAAATTACTTACATTTGGGACTACTTGACTTGGGCAGACAGAAATATTACTCACTTCTTAAGTGCTGCCCAATGGGAGTGTGCGAGATGTAATGTGATCTTATATTTTTTAAGGAAAACAGTAAGAAATAATGGAAGCATGTTTATTTTACTAAATGACAATTGAGCTCAAACTGTTTGAAAAAGCAAACTCAATTTCATAGCAACCAAAAACCTGTTCTCAATGACAGAACATGACATCTAAAGGGATTGGAAATTAAGATATTAGATATATGCTTATTGCATTACAGAATAACAAAATTTTGATAAATGAATGAACCCTGGATATTTACTTCAGAAAACAACAGCAACTGTTTAGTAAAAGCATTGAGAGCTAAATTCTCAATTTCGGGTTGGAAATTCACATTTGTTGTGTCATTCAACATTATCATCAACATATTTATATTTTAAAGGAAAAAAAAAAAGAAAGACCTGACACATCGTATTCTAATTAAAGTACTGGGAAATAGTAGGAATGGTGACAGGACATTTTGGGGGGGAGGTGTTATTTTGGAGTAGAGTAACACTAAAGCCAATCAAACCACTGTCATTTCCCTAAAAGGAAGATGAACAATCCATTCCTGTTTGTCATACAAATATAAAAGGTTCCAGGGATAGAGTAGTACTTAAACTTTCCCAGTCTTGGCACTACCCACATTTTTTTGATCTGGGTAATTTTTGTTTGCTTTGTTTTGTTTGTGGGGGCACTGTCCTATATCTTATAAGACTTTTAGCAGTATCACTCTCCTCCACCCAAGAGACACCAGTTCTCCATAAGAAGTCACAATAAAAACAAAACATGTCCCCAGACATTGCCAAAGATTTCCTAGGGGGCCAAATCTCTGGTGATTGAGAACCAATCATGATATTATTTGCTTAATAAAGGCAGAAAATCTATGGAGAATTAAATAAATAACCAAATGGGAAGGTTTTTGACAATTTATTTACAATGACATATATTCATTATATATTTAAAAAATAAACCCATTTGAAAATACTACTAATTTACAACTGGAGCTTGTGACATGTCAGATGTAAACAAGTTTTTTAATTAAGATGCATATAGAAAAGCCAAGGAGACAAGAATAACTATATCATCTAGGTTAAATAAGTATATAAAACAATGTTATTGTAGAAAAATGGCTTAATATAAAAGAATTAGTTCTTCATAGGTATTTATTGAACTGACCTGAATCGAATTCTTTGCATTGTTGAACTTTGAGAAAGAAAAGTGAGGCTGGAAAAAAGAGCATAAAGGTTGAGAGTGTGGGTTCTGGACTCTGACTTTCTTAGAGTGTTAGTTAGCGTCTGACTTTGTCCCTTTCAAGCTGTGACATAGCTGCTCTGCTCCTGAGACTTCTCAAGTGTGAAATGAATACAAGAATAGTATTGACAGTATGGGATACTATGACAACACCTATACAATGGGTTTAATAGTGCCTAGCACATGTATATGTGTGTGTGTGTGTGTGTGTGTGTGTGTGTGTATATATATATATATATTTATTTATTTATTTATTTATATATATGTTTATATGTATATGTATATATATTTAGAGAGAGAGATACAATAAAAAAAAATAGCCTCAGTCTAAGAAAATTAACCTTATAGTACAGAAAAAAGTTCCAGCTATGCATAACAAAAAAGGAAGTCCAAGAAAACATTTCTTTTCAGATAGATGGAAATAGACAGCAAAGAAAAATTTATATTAAAAAAAAGGGGAAGAATAGTTTCAAGGTATATCTGCCTATGTAGTCCAATTTAACAGCACATAGTAATATATTCCAGAATAGTTGAGAATTGGATTTTGAGTGAATTTATCAACTGTTCTCAATAAACAGAATCTCTGGAAACCTGAAAGGAGCCACTGGAATGCCTGCCTTTATAAAAGAGAAAGGGATGGCTCTAGAGATTAAAGATAATATAATTATCTTCAAGTTCCAGGAAAACTGAGGTTAAAACAAGGTTGGAACAAATTAGCCAATCATTTTAAATCACCAAACACATCATGGAGCTCCTTAGCTATCCTGCTCTTTTGGTAATAACAATTCCTATTCAAATAATCAGTAAATTTAATATATGTGTATATATATACTTATATGTGTGTGTGTGTGTGCATGTGTGTGTGTGTATCTTAATACAGCAAGAGCCAAACAGAAGCTTATGGAAGCACTGACAATTATAGAGTAAATAAAAATTTGCACATTGTTGTTCTACTTGCCAGATACTCCTCCTAAATATTTATTTTCTCCAACACTGATTTCCAAATATCCATCACTAGAGGCAGGAAACTATGGTGGAAATCTCATTAGGCATGGATTGAACCTCACCCAGGTGATTTACTAACTGTATAGCCTTATGCAATTTGTTTAAACTGTTAAACAAGTTCTATGAGGTTCCTTCAAGTATAAAATGAAGATGTAACATCTACTTTGTGAGAATAGGCAGGAATGGGGTAAGGGGGATGTTAGGCATTAATCATGTTAATTAAGTTAAATCATGAAATGTGGTCACCCATGTTGGTCTACTTTCTTACCCCAGCTCGGGAGGTATGGAGATTATATATATATATATATATATATATATATATATATATATATATATAATTTGGAATTATAAGGAAGTTATTACTGAGAACCTGATTTGGAGAACCAGGCCACAGACATGTTGGTGAGGAGGAGATGGGGAGAAAAACTATAACCAAAATTGCACTATGATCAAGTAAGACAAGTCTGAAAGGATGTAGCCAGCATAAGTATCAGTTAGCTTTTAGAGGGGAAGGTCTGAAGAAACCAGGTTAAGGTAGACTTTGAGTCAGCAAACTTCTGTAACTGACATTCAATCAGCAATAGCTTCAAAGACAAGCAAAACAAAATACAACAAAACAAAAACTCTGTATATCTTCTTGGGCATGGAATTTTCCCAATAATGTGTAAGAGGCAACTGAAGATCTTTGTTGTCAGAGTTCTAGACTCACTTGATTGTCTTCATTTCCTAGAAGCCTTTGGTAGCTAAAAGACCCCACTCAGTGGATTTAACACATGTTAAGAAGTTTAGAAAACTATTTATTTTTTTCCATAAAACTAACTTTCTTTTTATTCACTAGAGAAAAAAAAATTTCAACCTAATAAAAATCTTAGCCCTAAGTTATTACTTTCTACTAGTTTCTGGAAGTGGATATTTGGCATATGGTATATTTTACTTTAGCTTCTGCCTAAGGGTATACCAATAAAGAGTGTAATTTTTTAAATGTTAAAAAGAAATAAATAAAACACATTTCTAAGAACTTCAGGATAATTTATTGTTCATTTAAAATCTTGCCTCTTGAGGCATGCTTATGTGCTGTGGGTGTCTTTTTATGGAATCTAACTATAGAAATTCCATCTCTCTTAATGCTTTATTCAATGCATTTTTCGTACCTTTCTTTTTCCCAAGAAAATGTGTCCATAAACATATTCCCATTCTCCTCTCATTGTGGTTTACCCTTCTCTCTGTCTCTCTCTTTCTTTTTAAAAGATGTTGCTGTCATCTCTGAAGTCCATGATTAACACCCTTGACATCCAGTGAGTGTTAATATAAGCTGTAATAAATTTGCCAACTTTTTTTCTTCTATTTTTATGTTATGTGCTGTCATTATGGTAATTTGTTTATGCTAACAGAAGTAGCAAGTAGTGGGTTAAAGTTAAACCATTAAATTCACTACTTGATAGAGAAAATGAAACCAAAAAATATTTTTATTATATCAAAAATGAATAGGCAAAATTATTGAAATAAAATAACTTTATTATCAGTTTAAAACCTGTCAAACATATAAGAAACATGAAAAGGTAAATTAGGCAGCTCTTGCAGAATAATTACCCTTAAAAGCAAAGGTAATAGCTAAAAATAACTAACATTCACATAACACTTTCTCTTGTTCAGAACACTGTTCTACACGCATCCATCACATGCAGTAACTTTTTTTTTAACCCTTACAACAACTTACAATGTAGGTACTATTTTATTACCATTTTAGAGATGACGTTGCAGAGACATTGAAGGTTTAAGTAACATTCCAAAGCTCACAAAGCTAGTAAAGAGATTTATAAATTGGATCTGGATTATTGAGGAAGAATTTGTCATCAGTTTTGGCCATGCCAAACTTGGAGTTCTGGAGATCATTCAGCCAGAACTCAGTGGACGTTAAATCTAACATTTTGGAGAAACGTTTAGACTTAAAAAAAAAAAGTCCCATTGTCATGATAACTGAAAATAAAGGAGAGACTACAGAGAGAAAATCAAAAGACACATAGCAAAAGGAACTAAATAAAGATATTAATGTGATAGTCAGACCTCAGTATGAAACTCAGAATGATACTTAGAACAGTACTCAGAAGAATGGTGCAAAATAAAAACGGTTGTCAAAAATTATGAAATAATATGAACGGTCAAGAACATTAACTGCAAAAGAGCCAGTGGATTCTGTTGAAAACTACAGATGAAAATTAGGGGTGCAAAGTTCATTATAAGGAGGTTAAAATGTGTGCTGTGACAAGAAATGAACAGAGATCATGCTGTGAATGACTTTACATGACAGGTTAAAGGCTTTGGATTTTATTTCATGACAATAAAAAGTAACATAATTGCAATCTGTATGATATTCTGTCTACAATACAGGGACTAGATTAGAAGGAAATCAGATTGGAAGAAAGGAGGCCATTTAAGAATCTTTTGCAGTCATCTAGGTGAGAGGTAAAGGACACCTGAAGTTAAAATAGTGGTAGGAGAGGTGGAGAGAAGTTAAAAGACTGGTTGGATATTGAAGAATGAAGATTGAGAAGGTTTAGTGTCACTATTCAGCAGCAGACAATACAGAAAGTGGAATAAGTTTGGGACCAGATAAATGAGTTTGTTTTAGGACATACTGAGTGTGATGTATGTCTGTGTAGAATTGTGTTGATTTCCATTGGGCAATTGAACATACAAAGGTGGAGCTCAACTGAAAGCCAAGCGTTGGATATAGAAAACTAAAACTAATCAATACAAGGATTCTCACTGAAATCACTAAACTAGATGAGACCAGGAAGAAGTGAAAAAGGACAAGAATAGAAACTTGGAGACATGAAGTAGATCAGAAGCACACAAAGGAGAGTAAGAGAAATGCTAAAGAGACTGGAAGAAAAAAAAACTAGAAAAGTGCTTTTTTTCACACAACACAGGTTCAGAATATTTTGAGAATATTTAAGAACATCACTGAGAGATCAGCTAAAACAGAACTTACCAAAGTTATGTAAATACATTCATCAACTGTCAGTACAGAGAATGCCATGAAAAAAAAAATCTTCCTGGATCATTAACTGATCAATCCAACAACTCAGAAGAAAGAATGTTGTGTTATATCTAAAAATATAATCAAAACCAAATGTTCAAAAAAGTTTTGATCTTACAACAGTATTTTTTAAGTTTATATCCAAAGAACAACTTGATGCATGTGTACATACTTAGATAGAAAAGTCTTAATACACAGATACTAAGAAACATTTGTCAAGTATTATAAGATGAGAAACATAAAATTTAGGAGCATAGGAATTCTTGTTGACTTTGATGAATGAGTTGGTTTTGTAGATTAGTGCCCAAGTCTACCATGAGTCACTGATGCAGAGGTGAGCGGAAGGGGTAAAAGAGGAATCTGGGGGCAGGAGATTTTTAAATGAAGAGCTAAGATCAGGTAAAAAAGAAATGGATATGATCTTAAAATACATTGAAAATAAAGAAATCTTATTAAAGAATCTCAACATTTTCAGAAAAATAAGAGGTTATCTGCAGAGAATGAGAAAGGCAGGGTTGTCTTTAAAGTGATTTTGGACAAAGTTATCTATTTCATACAAATTTTAGTTAGCACTATGCAAATGGTTCACAAAATATTTGAATAGTTTTAATTGCCCAATTAGCATTCTATCAAATTTTAAAATCTAAATGTAAAATTAATGACATAAGGGCTTCATTTCAAAGTATAGCTCCCAAAGAGTAATTGATTAGAATATCATTTTTTGGTCACATCTGAATTGTCATCTGAATTATCTGATAATAAATTTTTATCATTTGTAGATACAAAGGTAGAGTTAGAGCAACTCCATCTTAGGTTTTTACTATGAGGAGACCTATATGAATATATATGTATATCGATATAGATATATAATTGATTTTGATATCTTCAGTGCTATAACTATACTTTATAGCTAAATAAGAAAAGTCACATCTGAAATAAATCAAAAGGTTTCCTTTTAGTTATTGCTATCTGATATATTTTATTATTGCAATAGGTGAGACAAGAAACCTTTTATCCTTTAAAAGCCCAGTTTATATTTTATAGCATTGTTTACTAAATGCTTAATGTCTATTCTACTCTAACACAGATGTCTTTTGAAATAGCAGCTGTTTGTAAACTTTATGTACCTGTTTGATAACTGGCAGGCAAATTAGCAAAATTTTATTAAGAAAAAAATGACCTTCTATATCTCAAATAGAATAAAAGAGACATTTGTGATTTTTTTGGTGAAATATAAAATGATAATGACATGTTTGCATGTTGCTCATTTGGATGGTAAATTTTAAACAACATCCATGTCAAAATTATAAGTTAAGTCAAAACCAATAACAAAGGAAGAATAATTGTTCATTCACATATGGAGAAAAAAATCTCTCAATAAATTGTTTAAATTAAATTTATCAGCCAAACCTCCCCCTACCCTACAAGTCTCATCTATCATAATTTTTTCCCTTTCTCATTTAAGAAGTTGTCCATAATAAGTTCTCTGTTATGATTTAAACTAATAAATGATTTTTAGTTTAATTATGTATATCTTTGTTTTATTATTTTCCTAAAATGTTTATTCATCAGGCCTATAAGGAGATACAAAAATACCATAATTTTTGCTTTACTAAAAATACAACCACTGGTTGTATTTGAAATCCAAAATATTAGTTTCTTCACATGATGTTTAAAAATAAATTATTTCCTTGTACATTAGATCATAGGTTAGTGTACATTCTATGTATTCATATATTTATTCTTTTACTCATGCTTGCTATATACAAAAAAAAGACCTTGTACTAGGTTTAAAGTGAAAGAAGACATACTGTCAACCCTTATAGTGTTTACCTCATACAGTCAGTTTTATCAACTACACATGATGTGATAAAATTGAGTGACTGAGCTCTTGCTCACCTGTGTGGTCATATCTGAAAGCCAGTCAACTAATCTCATTGATATCCATGTTTAATTACCAATTCATGTGATATGGAATAATGTCCTAAGGAAACTAAATAGGGATTTTTTTTTTTTTTGGTCAGGGAGGCACAATAAGTCAGAAATATTACAGTACAAAAGAGAATACACACTGAATTACAGTGCCAGATATGTCCTTAAGAAAACAAGGCAAAAGAAAAAAGAGAAAAAAATAAAACTGATCATTTTTGTTAGTGGATCCAAGATTTCACCAGTAATGTTATTTTTCTTTATACTGTAAGACCATTTAAATCTTTTCTCTTATAGTGCCTACAAACAGAAACTCTAAACTCAAATAAGTATCACTATAACTCAAAGCAGGTATCCTCTGTCTCCAGGTTTTGAACCATTGCAACAGAACCTTAATTTTCTTTTCATCTCCCACTAATAAGATAAAAACACCTTCTCAAAGGTCTTCATGGATTAGGTAGTCCAAAACAAGTGGTATTTCTTAACCTTCATCCATTTAACCTGTCTATATTGTTTTTCTTTTCTTTTTTCTCCTTTCTTAACCTACAGATCACTGCCTTATTTTGTTACCTTTTATAAACTAGATTAAATTATTTTGTCTTCTTTGCTTCTGCTCTACCTACTTTCTAAAAGAACATATGCCTCAAGGAATAAACTTCAACTCTCTTCTCTCCCAGTACTGATTCTCTTGGTAATGTTATCCCTAAGACTGTAGATCCCATGGTGGAGACACATATAACAATTCACCCCTCTGAAGTTCAAATACCAGACCCAAATATCAGTATAATGCTGAGCATTTTTTCATGAGATGCTCCCTGGATGTTCATATCCAACATAGAAGAACAAATACAATAGTAGTCTAGGAGCCATAAATTTATAATCTGAGTTTATTAGAAGAGGAAATATGAGCAAGTTATTTATCCTCCCAATCTTTAGTTACTGATTGATACATTTAGGTAAAGAACATTTTCCCTAATTCCACCATCCCAGGTATAAATCATTATTTAAATATTTTTCCAAAATAGATCCTATTATCTCAACACAAACTCCTGCATTATTTCACCCTTAAAAATGGAACATTCTTTTTCTTTTGTTCTCCACAAATAATAACCTATTAAATTCTCCTAGTTCATTTCCATATTATCAATTCCTTCCTTTCTGCTATGTCCCCAGTCTATGATAGATCATTTTCTTTGACCTGAACAATCATCTCTTAAATTACTTCACAGTTTCTAGACACTTTTAACTCTCTTTTGTTCAAGGCCACGTACAATTTTAATGTGTTTAAAGCATAGTTATGCTTATGTCATTCCTCCAACCTAAAATGTTCAACAATTCTCCCTTGCCCAAGAACTTAAGTATCTCTTCTCAGCATTCCACTTAAGACTCCCCACCCGAATATTCTACTCACACTCTCCAGGCTTATTTCCCTTTTCTCAGCATCAAAGTTTCTTTCTTCCACTCTAACTACAATAAGGCCATTTCACCTTCTGGCTCTTTTCTCATGGTTTTCACCACGGCTCCCACAATTTTTGTATCCTTACCCACCCATAGACAGTCCCATTGTAGTTCTAAGTGCTCTGTTCATCCTTTCTTCCTGTCCCAGGACAGAAACTTTGTTATAAAAGAATAGTCATTAATGTGCCATAGCATTTTACTAGGTATATCAGTGCATTCTATAATTTAATCCAGGGTATTGAGGATTTATTTCCCCATTTTACAGATGAGAATACTGAAGGTTAAGGAAATTACATAACTTGGTCACTCAAATAGAACATAGAAGTAAAGATTTTAATCCAGTTGTGTCAGGTTTCAAAGCTGATTTTTTTTTTTAAGAGTTGTTGTTCTCAAACTGTTTAACAGATTTAAAAGTACCAGAATGTAGGTTCAGATATACAAAGGTGATAGGAAGAAATAAAATAGGCAAGTTATAGACTCACTACCCTGACTACAAAGAGAACTTTTACTCTTGAAGTGGAGAAAAGGGATAAAAAAAGAAAATATATCTTGAGAAAAAAAGTTTGAAAAACATCTGAACTTCTGTATGACCTACTATGCATTTTGCAAACATTTCTCTTATGGCTCTTGATATTTTAAAATTCTCCTTTATAGCAATTGCTAGTCATTCTCTTCTTTGTTATATTGGAAAACAAATTTAAAGTTGTTAACAGTGTCTTACTCATTTTTATTTTGTCCGTAATACTGGCAACTGAAATATTTGTTAATGAACACATGGATCTACCTTTTTATGTAAACATATAATAACACAAAGGCATTATGTAAGCTTGAATAATATCATAACCTTTTATTCTTCACATGTGGTTCCATAAGCTGGTTCTCCACATTCATTTACATAAGTCAGTCATAAAATGTTATTTTGCTGCTGAAAATGAATGCAAAATACACACTTTTACAGAAGTTAATGAAACGAATTTCAACTCTGAAAGCTACACGGTATCTCTACAAAAGAAATTCATTGGGTTATAATTTGACAACTAGATGTTAACTTTTCAAAGCAGACTATGAGCTCTTCGCTCACAGGATAGTGAATTCAGAATTTTCTAAAGTAAGTTAGAAGGGGTGATCACTATCCTGGGGCTTTTAAACAACTGTTCGTTCATATGACTATGTAGACGTTTATGAACTGCTTTGGAATGTTCCTGAGAGCACAAGGAAGTTTTCATTTACTTGTATATCTCTAAAGTTTAGCCAAGTATTTAGTTCATGTAGACATACTCATTGACATTTTTGGAATTTAGTACACATATTATTATAAAGAGTCATAATTTTAAAATTGAAATGTAAAATCCAAATTTAATTTAAAATAATTTTCAAAGTACTATTTAATATGCTGAAATCATTCAAAGATAACTTTTATCCTCAAGATATTCCCATGATGAGTCATTTCAATATGCTATGCCTCATGGAGCATTTTAAATAAACTTGAAAATCAATTATAATGAGACGGATGTTTTGCTGCTGGTGGCAACCCTCAGAAAGAAAAGCACACGTGCTATGACAATGCTGATCTAATTAAGAGCAGCTATGCATTGAAAAGGTGTGTCCTAAAATGTTTTATGACAAAGCATAAAAGAAAGATGGGTGAAAAATGATCATCTCCTTTCTACCATGGGTGTGTTTTTCTCCCCATTTTATCTTGGATTTTGAATAACATTACATGATGGAAAAAATATTCTTGCATTCTGAAAAGTGGCACACATTGCTGGGAAGATAATTTAAACTCAACAGAAAGAGGTATATTGTGTATAAATATTTATGGGTTATCCAAGAAAAATCTAAGGGTGTAAACTAATGCTTTAGAAAGAAGAGTGAAATGTGAGAAGGTAAGAGATCTACACTGAAAAATTAAATAGAAAATCTCTTAATATACTTAAAAATGAATGATGGTCAATTCTTTTACTAGAATTATCATTAATTCTATTTTGTTGTTCAGAACAGAGAGCCAGAATTCTATTCTTGCTTCTGTATTTTTTTCTTGACCTCTACAAATCTAGTATCTTGTTGAGAAGCTATCAGAGGATATTTTCTCCTTTTGCAAGATATACTGTATTCTGATTGCTTGCAAGCTATAATACAAAGACAGAGCTTGAACAAGTTAATTATAAGATATTATATTAGATATTTGAACTAATGTTTATAAATGTAATATCTTGATTTTATATCAACACAAACTTATGGAGCATCTACTATTTTCCAGTCACTGATAATTCATTAAGCAACTCACATAGCCCGGCAGTAGGACTTGGCAGAGCAAGGAGAATCACTGCAGCCCAGAGTGGCTCAGTGTTGTAATTCTCTCTTGTACCAAGAACTATAAGAATATAGAAGATGAAGCTGGAGAATGTGTATCAGGAGCTGACATCTTCAGGAGGTTATGAAGAAATGTTTCAGATGGCAAGGTAAGAAAAAGACATACCAAATATCATCATTTAACAAAGCATGAAATGTCTAATAAATGACAATGAAAGATGCCTGTAAGAGTGATAGTAGTTGAGGTTGTCGAAGATGGTAATTTCTATAGGACTTTACTGCCTACACCATAGTTTCTATTGGTATGAAAAAGAAAAGACAGAAGAAAGACAAGAAAGAAAGAGAAAGAAATGAAAGAAAGAAAGAAAGAAAGAGAGAGAGAAAGGAAGAAAGAAAAGAAAAGAAAGAAAAGTATAAAAAGAAAAGAAAACGGCAGTAGTTCAGGTATGATTATCTCTAATGCATCATGTTCAATTATAATTGTGATTTACACAAAGTTTACAAGACACAAATATCATAATTTATGATTAAAACTCAGGTATCATGACTTTTTGACTGGCTCTTGTTCTCTACCACAAAGTTCTCCTCTAGCCCTCATTCTTGTACATTTTAAATTCAGAAACAATAATGCAGTGCGATGGAAGGAAAGGAAACTGGAGTCAGACTGACTTGGATTTGATTCACACAATTGATTCAAAGATTTGTTCTTGTTGAATGACTTTGCATTTAACTTTTTGAAAACTGTTTTTAATCTCACCCAGTGCAGAGCTTACCTCTGACTTACACTCTGACAAAACAGCACATTCCCTAGTACTTAATAAGTACTGAATTAATGTTAGTTATTAGTATTTGATCATCACTACCAATATTATTTTTATTTCATATGAACATATGCATATCTTTTCAGAAGGAGTTAATCACTCTCTTTTGGGTTGCTAAATTTTTTTTCAAATCTTCAAGCTATGTTATATTTGTCTATTTAAATTTTCTGTCTCCCCTATTATTAGCCTTTAAGTTCTTGAAGACTAAGTAAACATTTATTTCTGTACAGTTATTTCAAGGTTAAGGTAAAATAAATGAGAGAAATGAACAAAATCTTGTAATATAATAATTATGCAATATAAATTGTATTTGTCATATTTCATTTTTTAATTTAGATGATAAATTACTTTATGAGCTTAAAATATAACATCTACTTGCCCTTCCCCTAATAAGTAAATTAACTCACAATAGCTCCCCAATACCACACCAAAATGTACTCACATAAACGATGGAAGTGTTTTCTCAGTTGAAGGTTGAAAGGAAGATATGCTACAACTGTGTATAATGGTCAAAAAATAAGTATAACTTGAACTTTAGGTGACTATATGCCTAGAATAAAAACGTTTTTAAAGTCCCTAGATATATTTATTTTTATAACCTTATAATAAAAGATTATTTTTTAAAAACCTATTTTGGTAATAAAAAGTAAAGATGCTGTGTAAGCTCCTGGTGGAGACTAATATTTTAGGCCAGTGTTCAGAAAACTGACACTAATAGAGCATCACTCATTTTTATTCTGACTCGTAAATATATAGTCAATTTTGCAGGATCTCTGAAGCAATCCAAAATATGCTTAGCAGCAGAAATATTTGCAAAACCACCTAACATGATAAAAGATTTTGCTGGTATCTAATAAAAGCAATTTTTATTTTTATTATTGTTACAAAGTTATCATTTACAGAACATGAACACTTGTGGAGTCAATGTATTAATATCAAAGCAATATATAATCTCTCTTAATTTAATTACTAATACTGTCCTAATTTGAACAGACCTCAGGCATAAGGTACTTTTATTTTTTACCTGAAGATGCAATATGTTAATGGTCTGTAAAATATCTTTTGGGAGGAATATAATCTTCCTCTGTTTCAATTAATGTTTACTATGAAAAAGTCTATTGTATGACTGAGTAGTAGAGATTCAGATAAATGATGGTAGAAGGCAAGATGACTAAAAAATAATAATGTTCAGAATATGAATATACATTGAGATGATAAAGTCAGAGACATGATTTGTCTCATGTTAAGTGAAAAGTAGGTCAGGAATTATTTAGTAAGATTGAGATCCCTTAAAGGGGCCAACCTAACATGGTAGTGTCAACTAGACAATGAACAGGGAGCATTGTTTGTAAGGCTGCATCTCACTGAAGCTACTGGGGAAAAAGAAGATCCTAAGATGTATAGTATTCTATTTACATATTAATGTGATTTAGTTTATTAGACTCTAAACATTACATTGGGAAGCTTCAAGCAGCGTTTTGAGTTTCAGGAAAATTAGGGAAAATTTCAGTTGAAATAAAAGCAGGGAGAAGAAAGGAACAAAATATGGGGTATGCCTATGAGTTTATCTCTTGGAGTCAGCCTAAGATTTAGTGGGAAAAAAAGCAAAGGGAGGAACTAAATAAAATCTTAGATTCTTTATAATTATTCTTAATAAAATTCATGTTATAGTGAAACTTTGAGATTGGGGCTGAAATTAAGGAAAAATGGGTAGTTCTAAAACCTAGTTGCTTCTAGATGGCCACTGTCATTTTTAACTGGGAGATAAACCTTTACAAGACCTGTAGCCCTGGAAGATATGTATCATATTTCTTTCAGAAGTAAAGCAGAGATACAAGTCCTTTTCTGAAAGACATTAAAAAAGATCTAAGAATCCATTCAGGATAATTTTATTTTTGAGTTATGGATTTTTCTATGGTGAGAATCTATAAGAGAACTGGCCACAGGGTGAGTGTTGTCTCTCACAGGATACTGTGTACAAACCTAGATCTGTTAACTATGTTTAAACATATGTTGGGCTTTGAAAGAGAAAACTTTTCACAATTAATATTGGCTAACATTGGTTTAAATGCATATAGCATGTTGAGTTTTTGAGATTTTTGCTTTTTCCTTCCCTCTTACACTATTTGTCATAGCCTGGTTTATATAGCACACAAACTAAGAAAAAGGAAAAGGGATAAAAAAATGAGATCTCAATCAAAGAAATAACATTCTTGATTTTTGCTTAAAAGTTTTCCATCTCCTTGAAGAACGGTCTCACTGTGCAGGAATCTGAAAAAAAGCCTATACATGAATGTTTAAATCAATGTCACTAAAAACGTAAGAATTTGTCATAATAGAAAATTCATATTATGTTTTTAGTCTACATACTTTTATGCAGACTTTCTGTAAAAGGTGAGCCAAAATAATATGAAAACTATTTTACTTAGTAAAACCAGAAATATGACTGATGTCTATAGTTATTTAAAAATGAAAATTCTAAGTTATATTCATAAAACAACCATTTGTATTTCAGAAAACAAAGACATATTCACATTCTGCATGTATGCACATATTTAGATAGAAAAAATTAAAATGACTATTATGTATATTTATAAAAGCAAAAGCTTTAACTCAAGTTGTGGAATCAGGTCATCATATTTCTAACAAAAGAAAGATTATAATTATGAAACAGGCACAATAATTGAATACTGCAAACCAATTTAAACTTTTGTGCCAAAACTTAGGCTATCTAAAGGTCAAAATTTTCAGAACTGATACATTGTCAAGAAGTCCTCTAAATTTTTAGTTGCTCTAGAGAGAGACACACACACACATACACAGGTTATGCACTATTCAGGCCTAAACACTAAAAGCATTTCACAAATTTTCTTTCAGAAAACAGAAGACAATTTTGAGATATTACAGTATTTAATTAATTAGTAGAACCTGTCTAAAATAGAGAGCAATATCTGATTGATCAAATCACAGAAATCTTAAGACTCCAAAGAACATCTTTTCTAGACAGAATTTTCTTAATGTTATTGTAAAAGTGTTCTCTTTACAAGTTATTTCAAACTGAGGACTAAGTTCCGTTTAGGTCCAAGTCTACGAAGCCATTTCTCTTCAGCTTGTTCAGGATCATAAGAACCCACATTAACTTGGAGATAAATGGGCCTGTGAAATAGCTGAAAGAATAAGGACTACAAGGTCTGTCTGGAAAAAGTCCAGCTATTGTTACTGTAATGAGAACGGTTTGCCTGATATCAATGTAAACTGGCAGCCAAGGAGAGTGGATTGGAATGTGCATGTGTGAACAATGATGACTTCACTATATTGGTCAGTACAAGCAGTAGACATCTTTGAGTGAGCATGTATACTGTGTGGTCATCACATTTAAGATAACTGAGGAGTAGAGCAAAGAATCTACATCAACTTTTGCATTAAGTTTGAACATTCCTCCATGGAAACTATTCAGATGATTCAGAAGCCTGTAGCTATGGGCAACTGGTCATTGGCAGCTTCATCGTGACAATGAGCCTACTCAAGCAATACATCTTATGCAGACTTTTTTGCGAAACATCAAATCACAGAGGTAATTCAGCCCCGGTACAGTACAGATTTGATGCCCACTGACTTCTGGCTTTTACCAAAACTCAAGTCACCTTTGAAAGGGAAGAGATTTCAGACCATCGATGACATTCAGGAAAAGACAACGGGGCAGCTGATGGAGATTGGGAGAACTGTGTGGGGTCCCAAGGTGACTACTTTGAAGGGGCCTAAGGCATTATTGTGCTATGTACAATGTTTCTTGTATCTTGCATCTTCTTTAATAAATGTCTCTATTTTTCATATTATATGGCTGGATACCTCCTGGAAATACCTCATAATGCTTGATACACAGTGGTGGAAAATAATTACTGTACTATTTCTCTTGGAATGGTTTTCTTCTGAAAAAAATGTTTTTTATCTAAATATTCTCATTCTAAGCTTGTCTCTTCAAAAGAGATGGGTGAAAGTTTTAAATATAAATCTTTTTGTTTTAAACCCTGTATTAAGTTCTTGGTAATTTCTGTTTCTTTTAAATTACAAAACAGTAATTTTCAGGAATTGCATTATTTTATCTTATCTAGCAAAGATATATTAATCATCATTAAATATGACAAAAACACAATGATGCCCATAAGTATTAACATTATCATAAAATGCAAGAGACTAAATCCAGAAGGTTAAGATTTTTGAAATTATTTTCATGTAGAGTAAAAGGTTAAATTTAAGTTTTCCACCTCTCCCCTGAATTTGGAACTCCAGGTTGATGAGAAGGATGATTTGGTGGGCTCTGGTGAGCAAAACTATTGTTAGCTTTTATGCATGAAAGAAAGAGGTGGAAGTTAACATGTGGCAACACATTACTACCATTTACTTATACAATATTTTCATATTCTTTCTTCAGAAATTTTTCCTTATCTGTCATTAATCTTTAACTCAAGCTAAATTAAGCAGTAAATGAGAAAATATGTAACACAATTTTCTCATAGTCATGTGTTATATAGGAACCTGTCAAATAATAGATTGGTACACAGAAAATTTTACCCATTTCCCTCATATAAGATAATAATCAGTAAGTAAATATAAAAAATTAAAAGTAAATATAAGTAGATGTTTGCAACCATATGTAGATAATAGTTGCATAACATTATTTACATATTATTTCCCTCTGTTTATCTCTTCCATCTCAATATAACATGATTACCACCGACCACACAGTGATAGAGTTTAATTAAGATTTAACGTCCAGCTTTGTAGTGTTGAGTTAGTAGCATGTTAAGGAAATTTCATGGTGCTTGTAAAATAATTTTATTCAACTTAAATAATAAAATTATTCATTTTTATTAAAAATTATAATTCATTGCATGTGACCACAGCTACCACAGGCTGAGGCAACATGAGTAATAATTAGAATTGAAGTAGAACATTTCGAATAAGATGGCTCCCAGGACCTTTCTGTACCTATTTTTCTATTACAACACCCATTTAATTGTCTTGATTATTTAAAGACATAGTAAAGTAGTAAATTTATTTATATTATTTACTATAAATTATGTACATAATTTATATATTTACAGTATATTTTAATTTATTCTATATTATATATCCTCATGGTTAAGAAAGATGAAATTTTGTATTGACATTGATCTATTAATGCATGAAAATAGAGACAGAAAATTTCTGCAGTCATACATTTTAATATGAGTTGTAGCTATATGGAGAGCTACGTTTTCTAACAGGATGCTGATTGCTATGTCTTTTATAGATGTAAACCAAAAATAAGAAATAACTGCATATGTATATACTTATGTATCATAATATTTTATGTTTCTAACCAACACTAAAGAATATCTTCCTGCTTATTCAATTCTACATTTGGGTTTCTCCACGTGTATACTGTATTGATATTATTCTCTAAGGTTTTATATAGAGTTTTAGTTACAGTTAAAAGACTGTGACATTTTCATAATGTTTTCTAAGCTATTAAATTTTGAATTTGTGTTTATAATCTTCACTTAAAGCATCACTGTCAATTATTTTTTAATTGTTTTTAAAATTATTTCTCTTGGACATTCTTGTTTTCAATCATATTACCATGAAAGAATAACAGGTCCACTTTTCTAATAATATAAATGGCTGCAAAGGTTGGGCATAGAGTGGTGCAGTTCAGGACAGTATTCTTATTTCTCACTATTTCCTCTTCCTTCTCTCCCACTTTCTTCTCCTCTTCTATTCTTCCCTTTTTTTCTTCTTATTTTTCCTCATATCTGCCCAACCCCAGTGATTTTTATTGGTAGTTCTAGGGTGTTATGACAAACCACAACACTAGTCTTTGGTATGTGTGCATTTATATAAATTTTGTTTTGTTTTTCTTTAATCTGAATATCAGATGCTGATTTTCAAATATATGATAAATATCTATTAAGATGCACATATTAATAGGTAAGGGATCTATTAAAATGTTTAATTATATAAGTGAATTTCTTAATATTCACTAACATTGACTTATTGGGAATAAATTTTGTTAATGCATATGATTTTTAAAATATGTTATCAGATATTATTTGCGAATGTTTCATTTAGGGCTTTGCATCAATAATTACAAAGCAAAAATGTTCTCCAGCTTTCTTTCTTCATGCTATCTTTATAAGAGTTTGCTACTGATGCTTTGCTGCATTTTTTTTTTTTTTTGCCTGGGATCAATTTTAAGATAGTATCTATTTCTTTAAGTGTTGATACAGATGGCAGGCACATGATAGAAAGCATATTCTTTCACAGCACCTGTAATTTTGTCTATATTTACTAGTATATAACTTTTTATAATTTATATTTTTCTATAAATGTACCTTTTACATGCAAGTCTTCAAATCTTTATGCCTAGAGTTATAGAATGCATTTTTAAAATTCTTTAAATTTCTTCTTTATTGGAAACTGTATTCTCTTGATTAATTTTATATATTAATGATTTCTTTCTTTTTTCTTGGAAGGATTAATGTTTCAAAATCTTTGTTGATTTACTTACTGACTTTAACAATTTTATAGTCTGTTTCTAATTAGTTAATTTCTACTTTTAACTTTATTCCCCTTTTTCTGTGTTCTTTATATATTTTTTCTGATTATACACTTCTTAAGATTTCTTTGTCTTCCTTTTAATTCAAATGTTTAGTGCTTGGAATTTTCCTATGATTTAGGTTTCAGACAGTGCTCATAATTCTATAGTTTTGCTGTTTCCCAGGTGGTTTTTAATTGAAGTTTATTTTTTATGGCTTACTCAGAAGTTTATTTCTAAATAGTGTTTATATTGCCACTTAAAAAGCTTTTCTTTTATTGTCATCATATCTAGGATTATTAAGTTAATGCTGGAAATTAGTGTTTATTAATTCTTTTACATTTTTATTGATTGTTCTTTGCTATCCAACAAATGATTGATTTAAAAAATGAGCTATTAGTGTGAGAAAAAATATTCCTTATTTGCATGGCATAATTTGGTGTACATCTATCAGATGACTTCTATTTTTTGTATTATTCAGCTTATTTATAGTCTTAATATTATTTGATGTGTCAGGGGTTGCAAATTCTTAATGTAATATTACATAATTAAATGTGTAGTTCATTCTATTTTTGATAAGAAGTGACTATCTTTATTTCATTGATTTCTGTTTACTTTGATTCAAGTAAAAGGTCAGAAAACTTAAACATAACAGAGGTTAATGAGAGATTTCCCAGGTCATATTAAAGGAAAGAGCTAAGTTCACCAAGCTTCAAGCAACTTTTAGTAAGTCATCATTTAGGGCATTTCTTAAATATAAAATATAAATGAGAATTCTACCATTGAACTATCCTGTGTTCATCATAGAATCATACACTTGAAACTATATTATTTTATTAACCAATGTCACCCTAATTAATTTAATTTTAAAAATCAATAAAAAAAGGTAAAATTCAAAAGTAATAGAAATGAAATCCAGTTAAAAACTTGTGGCAAAAATCCGTTTTTGACTACCAAAATGTAACATTTCTGAACATATCTTGAAAAAAAACCCTTACATTTTGAGAAGAAACATCAGTTTATGTATTGTCAACTAGCATACAAGACAAAAAATGCCAAAATTGGCTAAAATTTATTTTTAAAAGTTATATAAACATAGTTTGGGATTTTAACAAAATACCATATAAACTCGCCCTTTAAAAAATACAACTTATCTTGAATAAATACAACCTATCTTGAATAACAACATATCTTGAATAAAGAGTGAATAAATTTACTCCAGAAATAGTAAGCCTTTATGTCAAAATAAAATAGTAAGGAAACATACAAATAAAGTAGGTAAGTAAATTTTCACAACTTTTAAACCTCTGAGTTGAGGGCCATCTTTTAAAGAAATAAATGTTTCCTATTATGCAAATGCACCGATAATGTCATTATTGGTGTTTGTCTAATGTGGATACACCATCTTCTTTCTGATCAAGTACAGAGAAAAATACAAATGATACAACACCAAGTCTACATTTCTTAAACTCTTAGTATTCAAGCTCTTTGTATTTAAATATGTAATAAATAAAATTACATGTTTATTTTCAGTGAGAGACATTACTGCCAATTACCCTGAATTGCTATACTGATTTTTTTTTCTCATGTAAAAGAGAATATTTGGGGAAAAGAACATTTTATTTCAAATGCATTGATGTATTGAGAAGATACTAGTTAATTTAACATTTGTAGGTGATATTCTATATAATTGAAAACTGGAAAAAAGATAACAAAATTAATAGCATTTTCAAAGCATAATCCTCATAAATTTGTGGGAAGTTAACCTTATTAATCAAATTACATAAAATTCACATGGGTCAATTTAGAATTAAATTGTCCTTGAACTAGGAAAAAATTAAAAAGGACCTCTTTGCCTTTTAATTATTATGGATCATTGCAAATTAAAATTTAGCCCTTTAATTCCTCTTGGGTGACTAAGGATTTTCACTATCCTTTGAAATTGTCATTCTAGTTTGCATAGATTAAACATTGCTTTCTTCTACCTCACCCAAGCGCTGAATTAAGCATGTTATAAGGATGGTACTTTTGTTTGAAAATCACATTTATGCAAATAGAATGTAATGATGAGAGTCTGATTTCATTTTTTAAAATTACTTATTACAGTAGAAAGATTATACAGTGAATGATAATTTTTCATAGTTTGCAATCAGATATGATATTCAAATGTTTTGTGTAAATGAACAAAGATTTAGTGTCCTGTTTTCCTTCTTTATGAATATGTAACTGCTAAAAATATCAGGCAGTTTGTTTCCTGCCATTAATATGAGAGTGAGAAAGAGCTGCACACCTCTTTCATTCCCAGTCTCCAGAGTAAGATCTTCTTTCCCTAGGAAAGATAATTGATTTTTATATTTTGGAATGCTGCCTTTTGGAATAATCCACAACTTTGGAAAACAAAATTGATTCTCAAATCCAAAATTATCCAAACATGATGTTTTAGAACATCATTGTTAGCTGAAATTTCATGATATGATGAACCTGGAAATACCAAATTATAAACCACCTAGCCATGTCAGCAAAATCTGCTTCCAATTCCTTGAGCCACAGTTCACATGGTCCTCTTATCTCTATCTTGGCCTGAGACTAACTTGTAGGAGACAGTCAATAGAAAAAGAACAAGATATTATTCATCTAAAATTCAAGATCAAAATGACTTTTTTGCAATTTGGTGTAAAAATGTTATCTCTCATTATTTTTCCTATAATTCAAGAAGAGGTCATGGAAATCAAATGTCTTAGAGGAGTCAAAAATTCCTTATAGTAATTCAAACATTCTTTGGGTTGGATAGTATTATGCTTTTTAAGAGAGAGTAAACTGGACAGGTTCACATCACGAGCCACATTTTGATATTCTGCTCAATTCTCTTTTATGTGCCCTTTCAAGAAAGTCTGCATCTCTACCAAGTGTCATTTGGTTGGCAGAAGATTAATGTGGATTAAGCAAAAAGAGGTAAATTCGGTACTTCATGGCCTGATGATATAACAGAGAAAACTGGCAAGGCCTTGCCCAGCAAAACAGGAGAAATTAGAAACTTCATAGCTCTAGTTTTTGGGGGTTTTCTTGTTTGTTTGTTTGTTTATTTGTTTTGCCTTGATTGCTAGAATGGCCTGTTAATGTGACCACCACTGTCATTTTATTTTTCTTTTCCTTCTTTTCCCTGGTCAAGTACATCCTCACTTGTTTCTATTTTTTATCATTATTGTTATTATCCTTATTCTTTGTAGTAGATGCGTTTTGATAAATTTGGGAAAATCCACTTTAAATATAAGCAGAGTTTAAAGAAACACTATTAAATTGCTGGAATCTGGGATATACTTTAGCCCGGTGTATCCCTAGGCTATTATTACAATATAAAGATTTGGGGATGGATAATGCAGCAGAAGGATGGTAGCAGACCAGAGCCAAGAGGTCTGCTTGCGTTTTCAAGTTAGTAAGACTTGCTGCTGTAGAAAGATGATGGCAAAGGGATTTCTAAAGCTGAACGATCCTCAAAACACCCTACTCATGACTTCAATGAGGTCCTGGTAGCTTTCAGGCCAGTGTCACCTGAACTGTTAGTAAATACTCACTTTTTAAGTCTGGCAGTTTATTCCTAGTAGGAAAAAAAAATTCAAAAATAAAGATACACTTGACTGTGAGGTTCCAAAATATCATCCTTTTCTCATTGATTACTTTCTAGCACAGGGAGAAATCATACCATTCAACAAGTAGAGTATTGCACCAAACTTCATCAGGTCAGGTAGAACTTACCTGTTCTCAGAGAAGGGGTTGCCCATGTAACAGAATAAGGTATGTACTTCTAAACTGAGACCCTCTCCCTTGAATCCTGTCACCATGCTGACAACTTTGTCATCAGAGATGAAAATTTTTGTGTCAGTGCATTGAGGTTTGCGACTGACCTCTATTAGGAAATGTATTTTGACAGAGCAATATTCCACAAAATTTTTATAAAGTGTTAGTTTACCAGATAATAGTGGTTTTTTTTAAATAAAAGTTGGATATTTAAATAATTCCTTGGAGATTACATAAATTGGTACCTAACCAAAAATTAGGCAGTCTCCCAAACATTAATCACAAGTTATTGAAAACAAAGGTATAAGTATAAATCATTTATGACTGCCCTCAAAGTCCTATTCTTACAAAAACCCAGGGTGGTGTCCTGATTGTGGTGCTAGGGAAGGTCTGATAACTGATGGAGCAAGGAAAATTCTTGCTTTTTGTAGGAGTTAGCAAGAGAGATGGGGAAGAATGTTCTTGGTGGACGAAAGCATGTGACTCAAGCATGAAAGTGGACTTTGGGAGAAATTGAAAGATCTTCTGTATATCAGGAGCCAGGAAAGGTGGTCTGGCTGAATCAGTAAAGGGCAAATCCTCTGTGGCAGAAAATGCCCAGATAGTGAGTTATGACATACATCAGTGCCAGGGGCATGGTGAGACACTGATGAGTTTTGCTTAAATTTACATTTTATGGAACTGTCTCTAGATGTTTTTTGGAGAATGAGAGAGAAGGAAAAAAATTGGAATCCAGGGAAATAGTTAAGTGGCTATTGTAGAAACAGCCAGTAGCGGGAATAATTTTTCCTCTATATGTATTATTACCTTGCCAAGAACTGGACTAGACTCATCTTATAAATAGGACAAAATTAACCTGAAGACTTAGCTTCAGGGAAATGTTAGATAAAGATTTAACCCTTGGTAAAGCACAGCATTCATCTTTCATCCTAGGCATTCACTACATGGGACTGTCACAGTTCGGTTTCCGGCATAGCTTTTCCCACCATCAGCCCGTTGTTCTCCCACGTAGCAATAATCAGCAGGAGACTCCCAGGGCTGCTCTGTTCTAGAGAAATTTCTCCCCACTCCAGTACAGTTCCTGCTAATTAACTTAACCTGGCTGATTTCAGTAGTCATTTGAGTTTGTTCCCAATTTAATGTGATGAAGCGTTTTAAATTAAGGATTCAGTATTTAAGATATGCAATATTAGTGTGTTTGTGTAGTATCTATGAGTAACACAGAGAATGAAGGTATTTCTACAGGTACTGATACTAGTACTATTTATGAATAGATAAGTATTTTTGAAATTATTCCATATATAACAGCCATTATCCTAAGCTCTTTACATTTATTATATCATTATATTCACAACGATATTATAATCATAGAAATTCTATGAGGTAAATGTCCTGAATTTTTACTTACAGAAGTATAAAAAATTGTGAATGGTCTCAGATTTTACCCTGCTTGCAAGATAGGAGAAGAAACTTGCAAGAAACTGCCACAGTTTCATAGATTCTGGCAGAGGACATGAGACTCTCAGGTTAGAGACAAAGTTATTATCATACAGAAACTAGCCTGAGTTTCAGTTTGCTTTGCTTCCCCTTGTATTCCATGTTCCACAGGGGCAACAAGGAGTGGACTAGTGGATGCTACTGCACACAGGTGTTCATCAACTGAGGAAACCCTGAGGTTAGAGATTCCCAATTATTTATAATGGACTGCAAGTAAACTTGCCCTACATTTGCCATTTGCCCCGGAGGGAGGCATTATCTTTATTAAACTGGACAGTAAACTTGCCCTCTGCCAGGCAGGGAGATCTTATCTCTGTCTCCTAAGACCGTTTACTAAACAAAAGCTCTTAAAGTGAGTGAAAAGTTGTCTTTTCATATGGTCTTTAAACATTTTGCTTTTAAATAGTATTTTAATTTTCTCACACTAAATAATTATATCATTATAAATTTGATGGCAAATGACAACTGGAAAGCCTGTGGTGGTAACAGGTGGGGGTGAGAAAAAGGTATCCATAAAAGTTAATGAAAATCTCAGCTCTGAGAATAAAGTAAGAAAACTTTGAAACACATTTTTAAAATGTCCTATTTATTAACCAACTTTGCACTGGGTAGTTTCTAAATTTTTTGCTCCAGAGAGCTTTAATAACCATAGATTCTATTAGTCGACCTGAGACCTGTGCATCAGAATCTCTAGGGGTTGTATTAAAAATAAAGTTAAGGAAACAATTTTAGAAATACTCCCAGGAGAATTTGATGTGCAAGCTGGAAGAGAGCCTGGAGGTCAGGAAGTTCTGAAGGATGATCTCCAAGTAGGTGAATGAGGCCTTTCACAACAGGGCTTGAATCAGAGTGACCTGTGTCACCTGAAGGGGGCACTGTGGAATCAGGATTGTTCTTAGGAAATCAGAGATTTTTTTGTAACATAACTTGAGAAAGCAATGCAACTTTCTACTCTGTGAAAACAGTGTGTTAACAAATAGTGGACTCTCAATACGTCATTAATGAAAGGGGAGCTCAAAGATTAAGAATTTTACATATTAATTTAGAACTATAATATAGAGCAGCATTGATTCTTGTGGACTTAAGGGTTTGATCATTTGAAAGGTGTCTGCTGTGGAGGGGTATTGGCAACTGACCAGGTAGACATACAGGCTTGATGAAATTCATCCCTTAAGTTTATACATCTACTTACTTTGCATCCATTCTCACGTGGTTAATAATTATCTCACCTGCTTTGACGTTAAGAAGGAAGTACTCTGAATTGAATAAGGAATCCAAGTTCATCAACATTTTAGATTCATTCTCTACTGGGTGGCTTATGCTGCCATCTATTTATGTCTTTTCCCAACTCATTGATAAATCTTTCAAATTTCTTGATCAATTTTTCTTTCAGGTTTAAGGTTTTGTTCTCCAACTTAAATCCTATGACTCTGGGAAATTTCCATATCCAAACAAAAGAGACAGCTACAACTATGTACCAGTGGCTCCAAATTTGTAACTCCAGAATTGCATATCCTACTATTAAATAGTGAATTCTTCTCTTATCATTACATAATCATTTCAAAACCTTTCTCATTCTGATATCCCAGCAATTGGGTGAACCACTCATATGGCCACCATGTGAGTCGTGTTAAGTTTTCCACCTCAGAATTTTTAGTTCTAATATTGTTTTAACTGGAGACAGACTACTATTTTCTAGATCTTATACTCTTTTCCTCTCATACTCTGCTTCTTTATTAAAGTCACCTCTATTTTTCTAGTCCATATTCTCATTTTTAGAGGTTAGAGACCATGCCTCCCCAGAACTCTTGATCTATTCTTTCCATTATGCTTGCCAAATTACAATGCCATTTCTTCTTCCATGAAAGGATCTGTACATCCATTTATAATGTGGGCTCTTCAGAAAGCTGAAAGTAATCAGAAAACATAGTAAATTTGCACTATTACAAATTCATGGTCTCCAACTTCAGTTGAAAGCTGAATTTTCTGTTCATTATATACACTCCCTGCATGATCCCAAGCTTGGGTTTCACCAGTTGTGAACAGCAATGACTAGTTTGATCTCCAGGTCTATATATTCAACTATCTATGCAATATTTAATATCTACATAAAGATATAAAATACAAAGCAAGCTTATCATGTTCAAAATGAATTCTTTACTCTATCTCCTCCATCAATGCTTCCTATCTCAGTGAATGCCACCCCTATCCATTAAGTCTGTAAGCCCAAAACTTGTGATATTCTCTTGTTCTTTAGTCTCTATAACAAAAAAAAAAAAATCAGAAAAGCTGTGAATTGTACATACCAGTTTTAATTGTTCCACTTTTCTGCCAATAGTTCTAACACCCTAAAATCATTATTGTCTCTCATCAGAATTATTTCAACAGCTCCTTAATTTTTTCCCTATGATCCCATCTTGCACACCTCTAATATTTTTGCTGCCCCTGCATCCAGAAGTGTATTTTTAAGTGCAAATCTGACTGTAGCATAATTTTGCTTAAAATCAGCTGAGGCTCCTTCCTCCTGCCCTCCTTCTCTCCTTCTCTCCCTCCTTCTCTCCCTCCTTCTCTCCCTCTCTCCCTTCCTCCTTTCTTCCTTGTTCCCTTTTATTTCTTCTTAATTGCTCTTGGAGTAATAGCTTAAGTGCTTAAAATAAGTTTAAAGTTCTTCAAGATTTAACACAAATAACACAGACATCATACCATCTTCTTGACAATCTTCATTCCATTCTCAATGGTAGTCCTTTGGACTTTAGAATGACCAAGCTCCTTTTCGCTTGAGGTTCTTTGTATTTGTTACTTCCCGTTTTTGAAATGTTTGTTCCTATTCCTCATCTCTCCATTCACCGGCTTTACATCTTGCACAAATCCTTCATATCTAGCAAGTATCTCTTTCTTTTCAAAGAGACCTCCAAGAAAAACATCAGAACATGCTATACATATTTTAAATACCATTTATCTTCTCTACTTTCTGTGAAGGCAATGACTATATCTATTTTGCTTTTTATTCTGTCCCCAGCTAGTCAGAGTGCCTGATAAAAGTAGATGATAATTATTCATGTGATGAATAAAGAAATCTTTCCCATATATTACAATGTGTTCCTATTTAGCCTCCTTTGCATTTGCATAGCGACTGTTTCAAAATATCACCACTTCATTAAAGATCCCTTCATGTTAATTTTCCATCCATCTTGGAAAAATATGTCTCCTTCTACTTCACAGAGGAAATGCTGACCATGAGGTAAAAGCTCTGCTAATTCTCCACTTTCGCTGAACACACTTCCCCTTTGCTGGCACACTGGTCTCTGTTCATTCCTATTACACACACACACACACACACACACACACACACACACACACACATTTCTATGCTATATTGAACTCTTTGGGGTTGTATTCTATCAACACTTCTATTTTAAAAAACATTTACAACCTCTCTTTTCATTTCTTACCTCACATTTCATAGCATTAAAAAGGAAATCTGAGTTTATACCATCCTCCAAAAATGATAAGTGATTTTATGTTGACTTCTATCTGCTTTACATATCCCCTTTTTCTCTCAGACGACATTCTTCAAATAATAGATTATACTAACTTTCTCTATATTTTACCTTCCATTTACATCTCAAGTCCTGTAGTTTGACTTTAATCCAATTATTTTATTAAAACTGCTTTTTCAAGTTTATCAAATACTTCCAGTATGAAGACCAAATAAACACTTTTCACATATTTCACACTTGACCTCTCTGAACCATTTGGCACTATCTGTCATGACTTCCTGTAGTTCCTAAGAATTTCCCATTCTAGACTCATGAGATTCCTCCTTTTCTTCGCTGTCATGTCACCACTCTGGCCACACCTTACACTTTTGCATTCCTCATCTTTAAAAAAAATGCTGTAAAGAAATTTTCCAGAGTATGAATTTTGGGACTCTTCTTAATTTATACATTCTATTAAAGTTGTATTTCTCTTCTATGGCTTACCTCTCTTCTATAGAAATGTCACTCAAAAATCTGTACTTCTATCCTAGATGATATATTCTATGCCCTAGTTATTAAACATCTTCGCTTTATTGTTGCAAAGGTATTTCAAACTCTACATGTGTAAAATAGAACATATCATTTTCCCCCTAAAACTCATATCACTTACAAATATTTTCTTACTCTGATAAAGTGCATCAAATACCCTGGAAACCAAGCTAAAATCCTGGAAGCCATTCTTTGGTATTACCCACCCCTTAAACTAAAATCTCTTGCCTAATCACTTACAAAAGATGTCAGTTTTGCTTTCCCAAACCTCTGTAACCATTTTCTGTTCTTTACACCTTTGATTTCTGTCCTTTGTCACATCCTCATCAGTAATTGCCTAGATATCTTCAACGGCTACCTGTCATTCCTGCCTTCCTTAATCTTTCGACCATCACGTCATTTCAGAGTGATTTTTCAAAGCCTAATTTAAACTTTCATCATTTTGCTTTAATTATTTCCCACTACTTTCTGGATAGACTCTAATCTTTTAAGTGTGACCCACCAAATTTCTTATAATTTGCTTGCTCCATAGAATAACTACTTAGTACATGGATGAATATACATGAATATTTATTTGTCACCATTGCACCTCTGTTATGTTTAATTTTAGCCAAACTGAATGTGTAATACTTTATTTATATATTTTGTACATGCTGATTTTGCTTCATCTTTACATATCCAACTTATAGCTGTGTTTGGGGAAACGTATCTTCCAGATGAAAACAGTATTGAAAGAACTAGGCTAACCCTATTCCCCAGTCTCACTTAGAGGGTAAAATTGCACCTAGAAGAAATATCATAAAAGTGTCAAAATTTAGAAAATTAGCTGCAGCAATAATAAAACCTAAGTTTTGATCTTATTTATTTTACCACAATACAGAAACCAGAGTTTTTCAAAACAGAAATGAAAAATATGCACATACGTGGCACATCCAAAAACTATGCATCTGTGCTTCTCTGCCCCCTATTTCTTAAGTATTTTAATTATGCTAATGAGGTCTATATATGATGAGATCACTGTTAAAAAACTGCCTTTTAATATTCACTTCTCCTTTTTTTGGTTAGGTGGTCTTTCTCATAGAAAGATGAACCTTGCTGCTTTTTATGCTGAATACTCAAGGCAAAGGAAGTATTCAAATAAATACCTGCAGAATAAACAGATGATAAATGATGTTTGTGTTTTTCTAAGGGCCTGGTATCACTAGGATCATTGATACATTAATTTTTCTACTAACCAAAATGAAGACCAGAACACAACATGTGGTTATTATTTTAAAGCTGTGTCCCTACTAAGACCTCACTGCAAAGTTGTCTTGTTTTCCTAACGGCATGTTTATCTCATCTGCTAAAGGTAAGAAGAGCACCTTGGAAAAGTGTACAATTCTAAAATAAATTTTTTAAGGAACGTAAAAACCTTAACTTTTCTCCATTTTACATTATTATATCCCACATACACAATCACATAAATGGCATAATATTAACCAAATACTAGTGGGCTAAACGTTCAATTTATTCAATTTTAAAAATAGCCCTTTTTGAAAATAAATTATTTTTTATTTGTGATTTTCTTTATTAATGTTTTTTTTCCCATAAAAAAGTAATAAGTTCCTGGCCAGCTTTAGAAAAGTTTTTTTTACAAATAGAACAGTGATAAGAAACATGTATTTGTGATACTTTATAATTTCTAAACAACTCCCACATTCATAGTGATGACCCCAGCTCATAGATTCTGGGTAAATAATCAAGAAGATATTGTTAAAGTTAATGGTTTTAATAACAAAATTAAGTTGCAGTCATGCAAATACTATAATGAGCTTTCACTGAACATTCATTCTGAAGGCTTAAATTAATTCTTTACACACTAATTATGTTTGTGTTGCTTTATCTTTTTTGTATCTTATAGATCAGACTTTCAAAGTGGTTTCTTTGAGTTTTTGAACACCTAAACATTCAGGTATAATTTAAACAAAACACTTTCATTTTAAACCCAAACTGCACGGAGAAAAGAAAGTGACAGGCTTGACCTTGGATAGATTCTAGATAATTCGTTATGGAAGGAAGGCAAGACAATTATAGCTCCACACTGACTGATGTATCACTTAGCACTTCTGATAATAAGATGAGGCTCTCAGGGTTAGAACGGGATAGGAGGGAAAGTTATTAAAAATAAGAAGAATAATCATGAAGCATAAGGATAGGATTTTCAGAGGTATTCTACTTAGGAATCATTTATCTTGTTTCAAGACTTAGCTAATGAATTGTTAAAACTGGATGCTTGGGAAAATTCAGTAAAGTAACTAATCCCAACACTAATCCAAGATTCAAAAATGAGCTTCCCATCAGGTTAGGGTAGGGATGTATAGGAAATTATGCATAAAATGTTTCTGATGAACTTTGTGAAGGACAACTATAAAATTTCTCAGAATATTTTGGAACAATAAAGTTTTAAACAGATTGGGTCTGATATCTATGTATTCCTAAAAGATATTTGCAAGCCCTCTGAACTTTTATCAGTGTTTTAACAATTTAGAGTTTCCATATTGTTTTTCTTCATTTGATTATCTAAATTAACTGTTGCACTATTTGTACAGAAGTATGATATAGTAAGCAGAATTACATGTTAATGAATTTTAGTCCTAATTTTGAATCTGTGTGATCATCAGTAAAAGGAAGAAGTGAAAACTCACCTTAAAAGGCCTTTGTGGGTTTGATAATCAATGATTCTTAGTGGCATTGTTTTAAAGAACATAAATTCTCAAAAATTGATTCCCCCTAATTATGTTTAACAGTATTAAGATATTTCAGATGAATAAGATCTTATAATATTTTATTACTTAGAAGTATGTCTTTCCTTATTTCCTCTTCCTAAATTATGTAATTTGAAATACATATAAAGTTATAAATTGTCAGCCAATGCCTCTGTACATAGGAAAATAATGCCTATCACGGGTCATTGTGGAAAAAAGATATGATTCAAAAGGTTTGGTTTTAGAACTGGCTATGGCATCGAATAATGTATGGTCATAAATCTATTCCTTTCTTTGGGATTCAATTCCTCTCCTAGAAAATGAAAGAGAGGTAGGCTGCGTGGTTTTGAAGCTTGTTTCTATCATTCTAAAATTTTATTATTTTTAAATTTCTAAATAAATGCAAAAATTATTCAGGAATATTGTGGTAGATAAACTTCACATGAGATAAATATATTATTATGTTATCTTGAGCATTGTTTAAGCAAGAATAAAGTGTTAAATGACTTAATCTAAGTAGAAGTTTGTTCATACTATTTGTATGTCATCATAATAATAATGCAGACCTTCCATTTTATTTTAAAATCAACACTAGTGTAACTTTAAAAAGAATTACATTTCAAAATAAGTACACTTTGTCATATATTGAATAGTGGGTTATTAAAATATTTAGGTCGTGTAAAAATATGAAATTTTGATTAAATTACTCCACTCAATAAATAGATAAGACACCACTTTACCACAATGTTCACTGGGTCTCTTAATTGTCTTGCACTTAAAAAAATTACAACAGTCATCATCTTTCTTTTATTTTGAACAAATATTCAAAACCATCAAATCTCTATATTTTAAATGTTTCACTCTAGATAAACTGAAAAAAATTAAAAATTATAAGCCTAATTTTAACTCAGGAAAATATCAAAGAGATGCAGAATTATCATACTAATATAGTGAGATGGTCATGGTAGAAAAGTAACAGAGAAAATATAAAATAGTAATTCACATCAAAGATTTTTTTTTGTAAGAACAGTATACATACATATAATCATAATAAAATCTCCAGAATAGTGTTTCCAAAATGTAACAGTTTATCTTAAGAGTATGAGATAAGGATAAACAGTTTTATTTATTTCGTTTAACATTTTTAAACTACATTAATTGAGATAAATTTATATAAAATGTAATTATAGAAAAAAATTTAAAAATTACTGGGAAGCTATGAAATTTTAAAATATAACTAAGCAATGACAGATAAATCTGCCAAGTCTTAAACGTGCTTAGGTAATTACTCAAAAATTTCATATAGTTCTTTAATTTACTGGAGCAGTTTAAATATATTTTAATCAATGGAATTTAGTAATAGGTTGTTGTGAGGTTAATGGCTTCATTAGGTCAAAATATCAAAAGAATCTTAAGCTGCACTAATTAATGATAAATGATGATATTTTGACATAAAATGGTGTCATTTGACATAAGTGAACCCAATTTTAAAAAAATAATGGCATACCTTAAATATATATTAAAATAATAGCTCCTTCGTATTTAGAAAATCACCCATATTATGACAATGACAGGAAATTTAAATCAACACTTGTTTTGATGTTTAGAATAATTTTTTAAGTAGTTTAATAAACCATTTGTGAAGAGGCAGGGGAACAAGGAATAGACTGACAGCCACCAGAGGGAAAAGGGAAGGGGGATAAAGGGTGGAAAGAAGGGGAAGGGCCTAGTCAAGGAACATGCATAAAGGACCCATGGACATGGGCAACAGAGTGGGGGCTGACTGTAAGAATGGGGGGCGCTGGGCAGAGGAGGGAAAAAGGTAGAAAATTGGGACAACTGTGACAGAACAATAAAATATTTAATAAATAAATAAATAAACCATTTTTGAGATGGGAAAACTGGAACTTCAAGTATAACTTGCATATCATGCACTTGGAATCCAAACTAAATATTTATTCTAGTGAAAACCTTGTAAATGCCTGTTAATATTTGGTGAGGAAAATTTATTACAAAATAGATTACTTTTATTTAAAAATTATTTCTCACTTATTTGATAATTAAACTGGTTGAACTGAATAATTAAGAATTTCAATGACTTTTATCTTACTCTCTTTAAATCACATGGCAAACCCTTAAGTTCTAGATTTTAAAGAAGAATTACATGATTTTAAAGACTGGTCTGTCTTCCATATACTGTAGCCTTCACCTATCAATTGTCATCTAATCTCATTGATATTCACAAAAAAATAAATAGACATTTTTATCCTATATTATTTAGGATGGTTAAGAAAATTGTTAATAACTATTATAAAAACTAAAGCATTGTGTACTGTGAGCAAGACATTCTTTTTAGTTGAATGTATAAATATATTTTATTTTAAAGCTACATTCTAAGGTTGATATTATTTTTAATATCTGCACTTTTTTTTATCTGAAAACAGAGACAAACGAGCTTAAGAAAAGTCACAAACTTTATCCTTGACAAAATGATAAAAAATAGCCCAGATGAACCCAGAAGCCATGCTCTTCACCATTTTACTTTTCTGTAACCATTTTAATTCAATCAGAATGGATTATTCTTAAATTCCAACATAAGATAGTATCAGAAAGTTGATTTATGATGGGGATTCGGTCTCAAAGTGGTTGATGAGTAGAGACATGGGCTCAAATACAGAACTGCAAAAATTGACCATATACTTCAGTTTTGTGGACATCACAGCTGGAACTCAATATTTATATTACCACCGTACTGCAAGGTTGGAAATTTTTCAGATAGAACCATCTTTAGGTATAGAAGGACTTGGAAGGAAAACACCTGAAGAGAAATGAATGTGAAAATGGAAATGATGGGAGAAGAGAGGGCCACATGGCAGGAAACAGTGACCAAAGGGCCAAATATTATGGTCAGAGTCTGACAATTAATTTTTAACCTTTTAGTTTTTTAGATATTCAAACATACATGAGTTGGATATGTTGAATTATGTTAAAATATTTAAATAATGTTAAATGGCAGAGAGATTTTATCCACCAGTTCTGAATGAAAAACACCAGAAACTCTGCTGGCCCCTGGCAATGGACTCACAAACACAGATCATATTCCACAGAATTCAAGAGTTGAGATCTTGGAATTCACACAGCTGACTGGTGTCCAGAGAAATAAATTGCCTTGCCTAAGATCACATGTCAAGAAGGTAAATAAGGATGATACCAAAGTATCCTGCCCCCAGCAATTGCTTTCACTCTCTCATGCTGAGTCCAGATATGGTTCCTTGTTAGCCCAGTGAAAGAATGTCTATATCCTGAGTACATGCTTACGCTATACTTTAAAATCCCATATTGATATATTTAGATATTATCATGGAAAAATCCTACATAGATATATTGCCAAACATTAATTAGATAAATTAAAAACATTAATATGGTATATTAAAATGAAACACTATTAGAATTTCCTTCTCATTTGCATTTTTTTCTTTTGACTTGAAATTAAGTTGGAACAATCTGGGTTAACCTGGCAGGACTAAAAGAAAAGTACATAACGATTTGTTTTTAGTTCCCTAAAATAGCGTTTTGAGATGCATGCTCAATTTTCAACTAACTCTCAAACTATAGAATAAAGTACCTAGAAATCTGAGAAAAGTTAGACTTTTATTCTTAGCCTTTTAAAAATTATTATTGCCCTGGTCAATGTGCTTCAGTTGGTTAGAGCATTCTCCCAGTATTCAAACGTTTGCATATTTGATTCCGATCGGGGCACATACCTAGGTTTCAATTTGATCCCAGGTCTGGGGGGCAAAAAGGGGGCTATCGACCGACCGATGCTTCTCTCTCTCCCTTTCTCTCTCTAACAGCAATGAAAAAATGTCCTCTAGTGAGGAAAAAAAAATCTCACTCTGAACAAAACTTTCTGGCCTGTGAGTGGTAAAATGTGGAGGGGCACAAGGTATAATATGACAAATAGGTATACTTTAGAGTGAAAACAAGCTAAATTATTTTTATTTTACATATTTTCTATCAATTTAACTCAATTAATAATATATACATATACTTGAAAAACATTGAAGAGATATGTTATATATTAAAGACTGTAATCATGGTTTATAAAATCTTTCATGAAGAAAATGATTTTCTTTTCTGAACAGCTATTATCTTAAGACTGAAAATTACTTGTGTATGTAGCACTAAAATTCTTTCAATAGAAAGTTAATAAGACATATAAGATATATATATATGTGTATATATCAGTTTGTTATTAACTTATGATTGGTTCATTTAGAAGTTTATGCCCCTACCCCCCAGAACCACAATGATTTTCAAAGCATTTCTTTCAAATAAAAGAAATAGTTTGAATCCATACAAGTAGATTGGAGAACACTGCAAACTAGGAATCTATCACCACTCAATGAATTAGGTTGGTATTCTTCACATCAAGATTTAAAATGATTGTCTTTTGGAAATAAGATACTTAAATGGTAAAAATAGAGTTTTAAAGATTTAAAAAAATATAATAACAAAGCCAGCCTTATCAAGCTTCATAACCTGTCCTCTGCCATCTACAGTGTGTCTTTTTGACTGTTGTCTTACCAGCGAAATTATGTATTTGAATGATTTGGGAGGTCTGCTATTTTATCACCATTACTAGCTCCATTATTAGTTTTCTATTATAGACTTGCAATATGTATATTAATGAGAAAAATCCAAAACTAAAATAGTCATCTAATCACCCCAAGTGATCAAATTAGATGACTTTTAAATTAATCTGATGACATCCTAAACACATTTATGTCCCGGCTGCTCATTTTCCTTTTGGTCCCCAAATCCATCTTCCATCCGTATTTGTCTTTTTCTGTGCTCTAACAGGTTGACTTCTCTGCCCTGCTTCATTTAGATTCCTTGATCTCTGATTTTCAGTAGGATTTAGTTAATGGGAAATTTTTGGAAAGCAGGGGAAGAAAGAGGCTTTGTTCATTTTTTTATCATTTTTCTCCCAATGTTCCCATTTGATTTAGGGTTGGGTACTGGATGTGCCCTTCTCTGACTGCTGCTCGAGCTGACCCTTTTCTTCCTCCTGGTCTTCTCTGAATATGCTAACCCACGCGTTTCCTTCAGACCCAGTGCTGATGGACACCTTGCTGTTGAGAGTACTCTCTCCTGCTTCTGAATTCCCCAAACTCTACCCATAATTCTGTGAGAATCTCATTAAAAAGTCTATAGCTATGTTTTGAGACTGCCATCAATTTCTGCTGATGTATGAGTAATATTATCTAAACTAGAAAAAAGGTTTATAATTAATATTTAAAGAATACAACTTTAAGGGAAAAAATGCATTACAACTATTGTAACTTACCCAGTTTAACACAGGCTGCTCTAAAAGAGTGTGTTTTCTTATTAGGGAACTTGGTTGTTAGACACCACATTAGGCTCAAATGCTTTTGAAAAAAATATGTTTCTTAATGAATCCAATTCAATTTCTCATGTTAATTCAAATTTACTTTCTTCTCCCCTATTTAAACACTTATTGCTTAGCATTCCTTGCTTACTAGTGGGTTAAATAAAATAGCCCTGGGAATATTTGAGTTTATTTCTTTTTATAAAATGAAAAATAACTGGGCTTAAATTAGGTATTTCTGTTTATTATACTGAACACTTTGAACAAAATTCCCTTTACACAAATGTAATTCTTTAAACAGTATTCACAAAGAAAGTTTAATTTCTGTTCTTACTTAACAGTTAGGATTTATAGTAACTTTATTGACTCTTTTTAACATTATCGAACTCAAATTTTAACTGTGGAACTGCTATAAATCATTGATCTTGAAAGGTTCTCTTGCAATAGATTAAACTTGTATACCTACTGGGAAAAATTATTTTTCTTAGTTATTTTTCTTAATCATTTTATAAAAGCATTTCTTTATTTAAAAGTCAGTATTACTGCAGCTTTAGTATTAAAACTGCTCATAAGCAGCTTTAATACTAAAATTGTAGAAATATGTACTCATTAGAGAAGTCATTCAGAAAAATCTGTATCCTTACCTTGCATTCAACATATGCCAACTTCACATCAAGTAGCTTTTAATTTTATGGCCACTGGTTAATTTAAGCAAGTACAGAAAGCTAATGGGAGATTATTTGAAATTTAGAGAAATAAGAAACTACCATATTATTGAAATGAGAGATTTTAAAATATTACAATTATCCAAGTACTTATTGACTCCCCAAAGTTAATAGATTATATTAGATCCTTCTCAGAAATCACACTTTGTGGCATTTGCTCTTATCTATTGTCCTAGCAGAAAGTTCCAGCTGAAGTCAAGGTCACCTTCTATCCCAAAGTTGGTTTAATTAGTATCAATTCGATGTTTCGCCAAGCTTACATAGGAGGTTATTAACTGTGTTTTTCATGTGGAGTGTCAAAGAAGCAAGAGCAGTGCAGGCAATCTTTTCAGCTTCAAAGGCACGGCTCATAAATTTAATATGTTGGTTAGTAAGAAAGATACAACCAGTTTAGTTTATTAATGATTTTAAAAATAATTTTAAAGATGTTCTCGAAATACATTTATGCATATATGCAGGGTGAATTTTAAAATATAAAGCAGATTACATCCTAATAATAAGTAATTCATTTAGTCTTGATATTTTAGAAGTTACATGCTTTCTGGAATATAATAATAATGAAACAATTAATTTAATATTTATATGTAAATATTATATATAAAATAAAGAAAATAGCACATGGTCTACTAGGAAAATATTTTCTTTTTTTTGTAAGTTGTTTTGCAGGAAATGTATATATTATTAGATTATATTAAATCTAGGACTATTATTATAAAATCAATGAAGCTACTTCTGCATTTATAAAAGTAAAAACAATATTGGAAACTGTTTACTTAAAAGAAATGTAAACTAATAGAACACAGGTTTCTGTGTAAGTTGATCTAAGCCAAATAAATAAGCTGAAAATGAAACCCTTAACAATGTCTGCTGCTTTATATTGCACAATCCACAAGGGTGTCCTTAGCAAATACAATGGAGCATAAGTGCTCTGTTTCTCATACTGGGTGCTGCTGCGAAATTGTGTGTGTGTGCGCGCGCGCGTGCGTGTATGCATTTAAAAGTTTTAAAATATATACTTATTTCTTCATGGCATTTCGGAAATACTTGCAGAAAACTGGTGTGTGTGTGTGTGTGTGTGTGTGTGTGTGTGTGTGTGTGTGTGTGTGTGTGTATCCCAGCTGAGTAAAAGGCCAGGAACACCGTTCTGCGTGTCTACTCATGTCAGGCCTGTGGCAACTCCCTTCAGTGTTAACAATATGGTCTCCCAAGCACAGTGGGAGAACCCGCAACTATAGAACATATGTATTGCTTGTCCTTTCTAAGTAAGAAACATTTTCAGTTTCCTATTTTCTTTATGAACTGTGTTTCATATATTTAATTTTAAAACGGAGCCAACTTCATATAATAATTATGTTTTTTAAAAGACTAATGGAAATTTAGCTACAATTATTCAGCTAAATGTGGAAACCTGTCTTTTTGCAGATAAGCAGGTCTCATTATAAAGGACCATCTGGAGTCTGAATTATTGCTTGATTTTTGACAAGTGAAAAAAAAAAACAACACCGCATTGACGCTTAATTTTTAAAACCTTACAACACCATGCAAATTGTGTTTTATTACCACCAATAAAAACAGAAACATTTTAAATAGCTAAACACTCATAATATAAGCTCATAAACAACTTCTTGATTTGCACACTTTCGGATTTAACTGTGTCAAGATGATATATTTTACAATTGTAAGTGCTCTATTTGAGTGTTTTTATAGTCACTAACTTAGAGCTAGAATGATTTTACTCCATTCATTCTTTGTCAGTGTTGGCTTTCTTTTTCTTTTATTCCAATAAATGCTTTTTTATCTCTTTGTCTTCGATTTTTTAAAGTATCTAATTCAAAAGGGAGAGGACAGATTATTGAAACCAAATAAAATATAGACTAGAGTTTCTTTTGACTTGAAGGAAATAGCAGAAACACAGGCCAAATCATTATTGCTTTTCAAACTGAATTAATTAAACAGATGCTTCAGACAGTGGTTTGAAGTGCACATGTATGCATTTTGTGTTTATTTCATTTTAGCATATTGTATTTTGAAACCAGAGAAATGAAATAAGAATTGCTATAAAGAAATCTGCATATAAAATACTATTTCATCATTAACACTTAGCCAATTGTAGTTAATTTAAAAATGCTTATATTAAATATGAATAGAATTTTACAATTCATCTCAATTTCTCTATGCTGGCACAAAGTAAATACTGCAGCAACTGTTCATTTGCTGTAGCTTAACTGGGTACACCTGATTTATTTTTTAAAAGTCACTAAGATTCAAAAAACCTATAGAAAATGAAAGCAGATATTTATTAAGATCTTTCAAACATCAGTGCTTTAGGGTTATACTTAATGGTCAAACAGGTCCCTAAGTTCATTTACATTTAAATAATTAAGTTTTATGATCCACATGATTTCAAAATACAATAGCATATAGGCTAAAAATCGTGGGCCTATAATTCTAGACTGGAGTTATATTCATTCTTAGATATATGCTACAGTCCATCTTATTCTACATGAATGACTTAAAATATTTCATTTAATATTACATTTTTAAACATTAGTAACACAATTACTGTGTAATGTAACTGTGAAGAATTCAGGACCTGTGGTATAAGTGCTGGGAATGAAGCTTTTGATTGCCATGGCATCCATTTCAGAAGATATCCATGTTGAATAAATATATTGCCAGCAATGTGATACAGTTACTAGCAAAACAACCAGACGGAGACTAGGTTTTGCAACCTGTGAAGTTCCCTTCTTCAGCAAGCCCAGGTAACCTAGAAAAACTGATGGCTTTGAGAAACTCTGATCCTCCCTTCCTGCACCGTAATGCTGTTCTTTCTATTTTAAGTTTGCCTGTAAAGAGCCAATCCATGAAACCTTAGACACCCCAGCCGTGGACCCTAATAAAAACATAGTCCCAGGTCTGTGTACTTGCTTGTTCTCTCTCTCTTTCTACCTGTGACCTCGCTGTGTGGTCCTCCAGGGCCTGCAAGTAATACATTTTGCTCATCAATGACCCTTAATGGTTTCTTACTGAAGTGTATCCTATGATCATAATAAGAACCACAAGGGCTGGTCCAGCCACAACATTGTTCCAGGTGAAGGAATGTCTGTAGGAGCTCCTACACGTGATAGAGACCCAGGTGAGATTCCGAAACAAGAGCATCATTATCAATAGTCTGGGACCAACACAACAGCACCCATCTCTAAATTTTGTGAGGATGTCATTATTATACTGGTTGAAGATAGTTTGATAATGGTTGATTTCTTAATTTAAAAAAAGTCCTTTGTCTTTGTTTTTCAGTGCCACCCTGAAATAAGGTTCCATTGCAATTAACCTCATTATAACTTATAAAGGTTGAGATTATTACATAAATGAGGTGATTTTATTAACATCAAGTTATCCTACCTACCATTTCAAAGTCTGATGGAAAACCAAATCTATATTTTAACGAATAATTCATTTGGATTATTACATAGACTGTATAAGCAATTCCATTGCCAATTTTAGAATTTTTTCCCATCTGCTATATTGAAATGCATGAAATATTTGAACACACTAATAGTTTTAGGACAGGAAGTATGTGAGTTATATCTTTTCTCCATATCTATTTCTTTTAGGACATTTGCAGTTTTGCAGAGATAAAAACGGATAGCAATTAGCAGTTTAGTTTTTCTGTCTTGATAAGTGTAAAAGTTAGATACTTCTAATTAAAAAATTATGATAAATAGACATAGACTGATATATGTCACAATGTCTTATATATGTTTTCTGAATTTTCAATACTTTCTATATCATAAAGTGAGGGTACTGCTAAAGATTCCTAGATTATGACATAGTTATTGTAAAATTAAAATTTTATATGATAAAAATAGAATTTTTTTCAAATAGAACATACCATGCTAAAACAATATTAATACTAAAAATCGCATCAGTAATTTGGAACAGTTTTATAAATTATCATATTTAACTCATTAAAATTTATCATAAAGACCTAATAATACCATGTAAACATTCATAAAAAGTATATATTGTATTCTACTGTATGTTCTATTGTATATTAAATGATGGGACTAATCAGGCTGCTAGTCTAAAAAAAAAAAAGGAAAAGTAAAAAACCCCTGAAATTTCCAAAAGCATAAATTAAAATGTGTTATAGCAATAGTTTTATGCATTGGAAAAAATTAAGAGATCTATAAAATTTTTATATTTTAGATATATAATATATATCAAGAATACTATAACATGGAAAGTTTATAAACTCTTTTCAAATTCACGGATGGGTGAATGGATGGATGGATAGATATAAAGTTCCATATGTTCTAATACAATTTTTTATCTAGCCTTTTCATATAATTAATTAAAATATGTCTGAAATTAAAAAGTAATCACTACACTAACACCAAAAATATTTGCCAGAATTAAAACTATAATTACAATAGGAAAATATAGCATTGCATTCACTGTATGATTCGATTACATGTAAACACATCTGTTTAGCTAAAAAGAACTGAGCCTGCTGTACATTGAGTGCTGATTATGTTTCCAGAACTCTATGTAATATCCAATTTTCAAGATGACCTGTGAATTAAGTGTTTCTGTTGAATGTTTCTCATTTTTCTAATGAAACTGCTGAGGCTCCATTGGCTCACTGTCCAAGACCTAAACAGATGAACCAAAACTTCACACCCAAAGATGTCTCCAGGGCTCACTTACGTCCTATCTTTTCTATGACTGTTCAAGTTTGCTCATTTCTCTGTGTTTTAAACCTTATTTCTAAGAAGTTATTGCTAATTGTTAGCTTTTCTATCATATCATTGAAGATCCTCTTCCTCCAAACAGAGATACACTTCATTTACAAACTGAAAAGATATACAGATTCTCAAGGTTATGACTGACAATTTGAGTAGTTCCTTTTGCTCTGTTTCATCTTGATTTATAATATAGCCACAACTGTGATTCTTTATTTTTTAAAAATTGATGTTCATCATACCTTAAGTTTAAAAAATCAGCAACAATAGGCTTGGTCAAAGAATGTCAAAGGAGATATGAACAGTCATTTATTTGTGGTCATTAATTAGACAGATAAATGTTATCATTTATAACATTTGAGGAAGTCCTATTTAAGTGTAATAAAATCAGATATAGTTAACTTCATATTTGTGAATGAAAGTGATGGAACATAAACTTTTTTAAAAATCTGTAACCTGAAAATATTTAGTTCTTTTTGCTTCTTAGCTTTTCATAGCAAGCATATTCTTATTATGATATATTTTAACCATAATTTTCAAACAGTTTTCACTAATTTATAAATAAATTTGATTTAAAATAGAATTGTATTTGAAAGCTCTAATTTAACATGTGATGAACAAATAAGGGACTATCATATAGTAACTTAAAAGGGCTAGATCACAGAGGCCATACAATATCTATGCACCAACTGAATCTCCCTCCCACTCAGCTATTAACTAGAATAATTGGTCACACAGGTGAGCATGTGGACATTCCTCAGTCCCCAACTGTTGAAGGGAGGGAGCAAAAATAAGCACTAGACTAATATTTAATATGAGTGCTGCTATTTTTTCCATATAAAATAGATACAATGAATTGACTAATTTACAAAGTACATTACTTTCCATACATATTGGTACCATTTGAAAAATACTATCTTTTAACTGGTTAAAAAAAAAAGAGCAAATGTTGTGTGCATGTGTGTGTATGTGTTCGAGTTTTGTTTAGTTGTGTGTTCATTTGAAGGAGATTAATTCTTTTAGTACTTTTAAAGCACATGATATAAAGCTCATAACACATCTTAGGAGAGCTACAAATAAGCAATTTTACTTGAAAAAGTATAAAATTAATTTTATTTAAATGGGTTAATTAAAATGCAATAAGTAACATATCAAGATGCAATATCTTTAATTTCTGTAATTTTAAGACCTGGCATTGTGCAATATATAGAGGAGGTACTCATTAAATATTTGTTGAAGAAGGAAAGCATAACTGATTAATAGGCTATAAGTAGGTCTTTAAAATAAACATTTAAGTCAATATACCTTCCTCATTTTCTATCAAAATGACTTGTTAGTACAATTACAATATAATATTGTCTATGAGATTTTGTTAGTATGGAATAAGCACATTTCATTTGAATTGCTGTTAGTAAAAATCTTCAAAAATAATAAATTAAAGCAAAGCAGAATTTCAGATATGTTTCAGTCATATATATCATAAAATATTATATACCTTTTTCTTCACCTTTACTACTTTTCTCCCACTTTTATGTAAATTGCTATAAGAAAGATCTTTAAACTTTTCTCACTTGTAGATTTAGCTCAAATATAATTTATTTAGTAATACTAAAATAAAAATAGTATTTTTGAAAAAGTTCTTTTTGCTACTATCTTCAAACTTTAACTCTCAATCTTATACACTATATAATATAGTTGACATAATTATTAGAAATTAGCAATTATCAAATATATATTTTTTGGAACAAGAGAAAAATGCTATGATAACTGTGAAGTGAAAGCCAGCAACTCAATATTGAGAATTAATAAAAATTTCAAGAAAAACAGATAGCCTAACTGAACAATATTTACAAGGAAAATAATTCTAAGCCTTCCCTTGGTAGAACTTTAATTGCATACATATTAATGTAAAGTCCCCATGATTTTAAGTGAAATTGTTAAGTTTAATACACATTAGTATAGCCAACATGACACAAAACACATATAAGAAGTAGAAAAAGACAGGTTTAAATAAGACAAATTTTCTCTGAATATTGTTTATGCAGAAACAAAGTTTAAAATGTATTTTTCTATAATGCACTCAAACTTTTATATTTCTATAAAATATTATAGAAAATTTTTCTGTAATATTTCTTCGTCCTCTACTAACCACTTAATGACTGCTCAGGATGTCCTTTTATATGTCTAAACCACAGGTAAATACTTTTTTGCCCTTAAAAATTACTGTCATTTCTTCAAAATTGCTGTTCTTGAGGCAAAAATGTTTATTAACAAACTGATATCAGAAATTACTCATGGAGCCAATATCAATTCCTAATATCCTGGACAGCTCTAGAACATTTGTTTTTAGAACATTCTGTTAATATCAGTGGGTCTACTCAGCAAATCACTTTAGGATACTGTGTTGAATACTTACTTAAACATTCTATGTTTTTATATAGTTTTTAACGACCCATGCATCATGTCTGTTTTAGAACAAATTCAACACTGGGCAAATTCAACACTAGTGCATCTAGTTGCAGAGAAATAACAACTTGTTAATATCTAACTAGAATCTTAAAAAAGCAGAAGCTATCTCTGCATCCTTGAATTTCTTATTTCTTTGCTCGCATTTAAAAGGCAGGGCAAATAAATATTGTCCATGTTCACATTTTAAATGTTATCAATGTGGTAGAATATTCTTAATCTATATTCTGGAATATATTTTAATCTATATTCTGGGATATTTTCATAATAGTTATAAATGCCACTAAAAATTAAAATATAACATTTGCCTCATATTCTATTCCAATCACTTTAATTAATAGTAATTTAGGTGACTTAATTACTCCCTATGATTAAGTAAAATTAGATCTCAGTTTTTCTACCCTTAAAAAAAAAACTTTAAAGTTCCATTTAGTGTGTTTTCCAGGCCATAACAAAGAAGCATACTGTACCTCTTATGCTGTTGGCTGTTGCAGATGTGGTAGGGCTGGTTGTTATGGCTACAGTGGTTGTGACTGTTGCAGTGGTAAGGGAGGGGATGATAGTAGTGGGAAGCAAAGTGTTGGGAACATCTGGTGAGTGGAAAAAAACAAAATATAAAACAAAATCATATCATGCAAACAAAAGAGAAACACAAATGATTCAAATTATAAATACACATATCTTATTTGGGTCGAACTTTAACAAGCTTAAATAGATTATCAGGTACAAAGCTGGCTGTACCTCACAGTTCTTGTCATTTTTTGTTCACTCCCTTTTCATGCTCCTACACAAAGTAAAAATGTGGATCAATGTTTGAGAACAAAGGGATTGTTCACAATATTTTGAGTGAAATTTAAAATGACAAGAATTAATTTTTTCACCGAGTCATTTAAAAAGTTTGACATGCAGTAGCAAAATACAGATAGGTAAAACAAAAAATGACATGCTTTGTCAAAGATGTAAACAAAGAAACAACACAACAGAAATAAACACAAATAACATCACCGTATAAGGTTAAAGAAATGTTAACAATGGATGAGTATATGCATGTTAAATGCTTTTTGATTTTTTTTCACTTAATAAAACTTAATGATCGGAAATAAGATGAGAACAATCTTTAGAAACAAAAAAGAGGAAGCCAATTGTTATTATTATTATTTTGCTTTTCATTTTCTCACAGATGATGTTAATAATGTACGGCTTAGAGTCTTGCAGTTCTTACCCTGATTAGTTGGTAACGCCTTCTAAAATTTTTGCAGTACCTAGGAGTCTTTAACAATTACTGAGTCAACTAGCATGGAACACAATATTCTCAAAGGTTTATGACTTATTTTATTTGGCATACCTAGAAGAAATTATTGAACATGCACTTGAACCATAACATCCAAACTTTAATCCATAGTTAGTAAAAGTTGCCAAAAGTTTAACAGTAGATCCAACCATAGAGAACATAACAAACAGAAAGAAATGTTCAGATTTTAACACCCAAATCTTCCTTCCTTTCACTCAAAACCAGCTGAAAATTTGAAGCGCACCATACTGACTAGAGAACACTGAAACAATGTAGCCAGTGTCAAGCTGTGAGTACCTCAATAAGATCCTCAGAGAGTCAAATCCTGTCTCAAGTGGATAGAGATATTATTCACACAGTAAGGGCATTAGAAACAGTTCACAAATTACCCATAATTATTGTGCCTGGGTTTGATTTTACATGTTTGCCAACCGCCCCAATATATTCAGAGTGTTTGACAGATATTTTACTATTAATAGGCTTCCTGTCAGTCTTTCAATTTAAGTCTTTGAGTCACATCAAAAGTTTTCTAGTTCTTTACTTCTGATAAATAGCCCTACTGGATTATTAGACTTTAGCCTGCTGAATTCTTTGCATTGGAGACATAGCAAACAGCATGAGATCACCCTCTGATCTTGGATATTGATGTTTATATCTGTTTTTCAACAAGGAAAGTTTTTCCTAGCCAGTCAAATTAAGAAAATAACCTTCTGAAAACTAGATGTTGCTACATTAATCACTAAAGAAAATGGTATTGCCTGGCATGCAATTACTATGATCACTAAATAGAACTGACTTCAACAACATAAATTAATAAATATTATGTATGTGTGCACATACCCATCTTTTAAATTTAATCTTTATTATATTTTTTCCATTACCATTCCGTCCCCTTATGCCCTCCTCCCCGTAGCAATCACCACACTGTTGTCCATGTCCATGAGTCCTTTTTCCTTTTTGCTCAATCCCTCTGCCACCTGCCCTAACCCCGCACTAGCTGTCACATGTTCTCTATCTATGAGTCTGTCTCTGTTTTGCTTGTTCTTGTTTTACTAGTTTTTATAATAACTTCCTATACTCATGGTATGCTTTCATAAATGGTTTAGGAAGGTTGAAGGTAACTGAAATGTTTCAGATTTTTAATTTTCACATACACATAAAATAGAAAATAATACATTCTTCATCTGTTTGCTCATTAGGGCCTCAAAATATATGTATTTAATTAATGCAAAGGGAAATATTCAGGGCTATGAAATATAAGAATCCACAATAATATTAGTTCTTTAAAACTCCATGTAAATAATCTGATATTACCAAATCTATTACAGATTATAAAATGCTAGGTTACTTGCTATCAGACAATGGGTTAAAAGGATTCCACTGGATCTGAAAAGCAGCCTTCCAAAATTATCTCATTCTTAAGACTTGGAATACAAGTAACAGGTTTTATTTCTTTGTTTTTGTTTTGTTTTTAGTTTAGAAAAAACAAACAAACAATATGATTTGAGTTTTTGTTTTTCCTTATTCCATATCAGCTAAGATAGGTGATGATAAATCTGTATTTATTTTGGAGAAGGTCTATGTATTATGGGGTCCTATGAACATTCTTGCATTGATCAAATAATATCCATGAACTATATATGTTCTCCTAGGTTAATTTTCAAAGAACTTAAAAACAACAGGTTGTTTTAATGATTGTTAATCCACTCTAAAAGAATTACCTTGGATTACTTTAAAGTGTCCAGATAGAAAAGATAACACCACAAATTTTTTTTTAAGATTTTTAAATTTTAATTTTAGACAGAGGGGAAGGGGAGGAAAAAGAGAGGTAGAGAAACACCGATGTGTGGTTGCCTCTCATGTGCCAACCACTGGGGATCTTGCCCACAACCTAGGCATGTGCCCTGACTGGGAATTGAACCAGTGGCCCTTTGGTTCACAGGCCAGCACTCAATCCTCTGAGCCACACCAAGCAGGGCATACCACATGCTTTTTATTGACTCTTATGTACCTAAAACCAAACTGACTGACAGCAATTTTATGTGAAGTATGACAATTGGATCAAGAACATAAAATGTATAAGAAATCATTCCTAGTCACTGTTACATGTTTTGAATCACTATTAACTTTATTCCATTCTATGTGTTCTAAAACATTTTAAACATTTTCTTTTTTTTTCAAAAATTTTTAGGATTTCTTCATTCTATTCTGTCTTTTTACTGTATATTGATGTTCATCCAATTATTTCAACTCTATTATAAAGGTCAAAATTTGAAATAACCTAAATATTCAATACCAGAAGATTAGTCAGAATCAGTTAAAGTTTAACGACATAAGATTAGCTGGAATTAGCTTAAATTCTCAGAAAGAACAAGAATAATGTATAATACTCTGTTTCTACCTAAACTTTCTAAATGAGTCCCCACTTGACAATTCATCTTTTGAGGGGAGAACTCTACCTACTTTATTGTTGAGACCCTAGCACAATTTAGATGGTCAATAAATATTTACCAAATGAATTTGTTCATAGCACTACAAACATATAACAAATTTTTGAGGATCTAGAAAAGACCACTTTTTTGACAGGGTCTATTAATAGTTACTATACAACTAAAAGATTTCCTAGATTTCATGGTAGTGTAGACAAAGTCTATGTAGGTTGTAAAGTTATTCATGTGAGTAAAAGTTGGGTTACAAATAAATGCAGTGTAACTAATGTGGACTACTTCTGTAAGAACCTAATCATTACAAGAAGCACAATTTCAGTTCACACAACAAAATTGTTAATCAGGATAGTGAAGTCTGTGCCCTGGGTCCATAGCTAAACTTTGTTTTAATAAATTCATCAATGATTGAGCCTACCTGACTGTGATTTGAATGCCAAACTGCACTCACAATTGTTTTGAGGTGCCACAATGTTAAAGATTCCTGGAACAACAGGGGTAGAGTTCCTCAGAGCATATACGCCTGACTTTTTTTCCTCATAGTGCAAGGTTAACATGATCAAAGCAGTCCAAGCTCAGCACACAGGAAAACAGCTGACCTTGACATAAGTGCTTTCCCCAATTCTAGACTAAACTCTATATCCTCCTTGCTGCCATGTTCTCAGAACCATGCCCTATTTTATGACATTAGCTTTCTCTTTCTTTTCTGTCCTTCTAGTGCAGTTTAAATATGATCCCATTTGTAACACACCATCAATACTGCAGAGAGTTAATATCTTCCTTCAATGTATTTTCAAACACCTTGCACCCTCCCTCCACACACATGGTTATTACATAGTATATCACCATGATATTTATATATCTCTCTTGCAATAAAGTGTAAGTTCCCTCTACATATCAATAAGTCCTTGATTTTTAAAAAATCACTTCACTTTGGGACAAATTTACTCCAACCCAACCCCTCGGTATCACCCAATCCCCATCTTTAAACAGCTTACCTTTCTTGATATACCTAATAAAATATTAGTCTTAAGTTTCACTCTGATTCCCACCTGCTCTGAAGACATCCTTGACCAACTAAATTCAAGCTGATTTCCCTTCTCTCTGAATACTCATCACACTTTAGAGTTTATCTACTACTTTTCTCCCACTAATCCCTCAAGCCCCCACGACAATGACACTTAACACTCATAACACCTTCTGTGCAAACATACCAAGAGCTATGTGCTTCACACTTGCTCCACGTCTCTCTGTCTCCCTCCCTCAGTGGGAAGACATTACAAAATACATGCGTGATGGTATGGCAACTTTAAAAATTTTTCTCTAATGTACATAATGAATTAACACACTATACTATTCTAACTCTTATTAATAATAAGTTTCACTGGACACAGAAAGCACATCGAAGTTTTAAATGAAATCAGTGAAATCAGTGATTGAACACTGGAAGCCTATAATGTCCATTTGACAATGTGAATTACTTATAGTGTTTTTCATGAACCAACATGATGATAACAGAAAGCACATACTCATGATACACATATGTGCTTCTTAGGGTACTATGCTCTATGTTTTGCATTTGATTGGGGCTTTTAAAATAATGCCCCTCCTCTTGGTGATAATGACAATGATGTCAGTAGATAGGGAATAGTATTATTTTTAATAACATGAATCAGTAATTGAGCACCAAACATAATTAGTATCTGCAAAAATCACTTCCCCCTCTTCCTTTTTGCCATATATGGGGTGATTTTTAGGAATTCCTGCCAAGAATCTTCAAGTCTAAAGAATTATTAAAAATTAAAATGCAGCATACTGGAGAATCATATTCTGAGTGCAGTCTTCCAATGGTTTTAAAAGGGTTGGAGCTCCATCACATTCAAAAGAATAGGAAAGTGACCCTTTTTTCACATCCTAATGAAGGAATTCAAAAATATGCAACCACATTTTGTCATTGGAGCTTATTACAGCACAACAGATCCTCTATAAACTTGTCAAAGTAAAATCAGTTCCAACAAGGGCTGTATACAATAAATTGAAGAGTGGTACAGCACCTTTTTTCCAATAACAAGCTTTTCAGGTTAAAGGTATGGTCTGTTCTCTACAAATGCAGTGTACAATAATTTCTAACTTGTCAACCTGTTTTGTTTTGTGGCAGTTTCTCCTTTTAAAAAATGGCATTCTGGTCCATTCAGAATGGATTTTTAAAGCAAAATTAAGTCTAAAATGTCTCAAAAGCTTAAGGGCTTGTTTCTCTCCAAGAACTAGTGTTCAATAGGGAAAAAAATATCATTTAGTCAGACCCCATATGTCTGCTTCCTTTCTGCTTTATGTCAGTAACTCCCCAGGATGGTCCCTGTATAATCAAGAGTGAATCCAAATCAAGGATTATTAGTGGTGATACAGAAGGGTCAGAACTCAACATGTATTAGAAGTATTAGGGTAAGAAGTATCTTTTTGATAGAATCTATTCACATTTCTTAGCCTTAAAAATAATAGGGCATCTTCAACCCTTTACTGGTGATTGTACTGCCATGAAAAGCAATTGTGAGAGAAAAAGTTTACTGTATTTGCTTTTTGCCTGTGCAGAGGGCATTTATTTGTTTCCATTATGTTCAGCTACATGCAGCAGCCTATTTGGATTATAGCATAAGAATGGGAAACAGCACCAAGACTCGTGCTTAAATGGTAACCGCCCGGCCGACAAGGCCTCCACTTGCCAGTGCATGCCTCCTGCCCAAGTGTCATATGGTAACCTCATCTGCTTCCCCAAAAGAAACCCTTTTAAAAACTAAATTTGAATAAATTCCTTTCATCCTTCGGCTGGTTTCCACTGCCTTCACGTGCTAAATGGAATCCTCATACAATTAAAAATGATATTCTTGAAAAAATGAAAAGTAGAGAAATTTTAAGCTATAGGTGGTAACCAACAGTCCTATGTAATTACAATAAATATTTATGAATAAAGTCACTGTTATCTGAAAAAAATGTTTGCATTATTTTCTTTAAAAATACTCCTTTACATTCCAAACTGAAAAAAGCAAAGTGAAATTTACAGTAGAGAAAAAACACCTGTGAAATGGGTGATCCTATATTATTTAGCTGCACCTACTTCAATATTGTGAGTTCTCTCCTAATAGTACTTTACCAAAAAGTCAATCAGATAATCTGATCAAATACTTTAAGTTCTATAATGATGTCAACTTCCTAACGGAGAACAAGACTATTAGCCATTAAAAAAAAAAACTTAAATAAAATTTTAATTTAACATAACATTTAAAGTAAGGGGAAGTATAATATATTAGAAAACACTTATTGAGGAATCCAGATATTTGGTTTGTTTTTTTATTGTTGTTTAGTTACAGTTGTCCCACCCTTTCCCTATTGCTCTTCGCTGACCCATTTGGATTTTTTTTATCTCGGTCAGGTGATAATATAGTAGAGAGAGATTTTGCACATAATTTAATCTTTATCTACCTATGCTGTCTCATCTAAAAAATAAAGAGTTTAGACCTGGTTATTTATATAAATGCTTTGGACCAGGTTCTAAATTAGTGATGATCACAGTTGATATTCTAAAATAAAAACAGCTTTACTCAAGAAACTTGCAAATGCAAACATTTTTGTGTATCACTTCAGGGAACGCAAAGAACTCCGAAAGGTGTTGGTTCACATTTTAAAAATGCAATGAAGTAAGCTCATACAATGTCTTATATCATGCTACTGGACTCTGCTACCAAAGACATACAAGTTGAAAAGTGTTGACATTAAGCTGGAAGTTATTACAAAGCACAAATTTTGGTGAATTCTAATGTTCACATACCTGTTTCTTATATGACAATTTTTAAAGGTAGTAAAATGCATCCAGACATAATTTTTAATATTGTAATATAAAAGCTTATTTAAATGAAAATTAAAGTAGAATATGAGGATGTTTCAAAGATTATTATTATAAACTTGCTATCATAACTTAACAAAATAAACAGTGGACATTTGTAGGTACATTTTGTCCCTACATATTAATAAGTAGACCTACTTTGATTAATTCATAGAAGATAATCCCTAGCAAGCACTGAGAATACTATAAACAGAATTATAAATAAACATATATTTAGCTCCAGTTTTAATATCTTCTCCTATCACCTGTATCCCTAATGTTCAGACTCCTCATACAAAGCAAGGTTTTTCTTACAATTAGAAAAGCTTACTTAAAAAAAAAAAAAGACTCCTGACTAGGATTTAGTTACACAAATTGATAACTTTTCCTAAATTATTTACATTTAAGTTACAGTCTTGAAATATTACAATTAATGAGAGGCCCTTGAAAACATCTCTGAAATTGCATCATGGTGAAACATGAGTGAAAGCACTTCAATGTTTTATTTTTACTAAGAACTCCACGCAAAACCAACAGTGTGCATTTATTTCTCATAGGATCCACAGTTCCTGGTCTAGCACTCTGAGTATAGCAGATACTCCAAAAGATTTTGGAAAATAGCAAAGTATTAGGTAGCAGAGCATTGTGATGTGGATTTTCAGGTTGTGTCTCAGAGAAGTTTCTATTAGGCTAGATACAAATATTATCTTTAGAAGAGATGATATAGAATTCCAAAAAACAAAAAAAAATTCTGTTAGCAATAATCAAAAAATTTATAAAATAATAAACAGATATAGAAAGTCAAAGGTTTTCAAAAGGTATTTTAATTTTTCTGTTCATAATTATTCATTTTGTACATTGCTTAACTCTATAAAGTACTACTTACATATGGATTGCCAAATAAATATATCTCACTTCTTTGCCTAAAATGAGATGAAAGATAAAGGTCTTGATTTTGGTGATCAATGAATGAATATCAAATATCCTGATTTTATGCATAAGTTAGGACAGCGTGTACAAACACATGTATCTATACATATGTATATAAGTAGATATGTGTATGAATGTGGATATGGGTGTGTATGTATACACATATGTATATAAACATGCATATATTATTTTATTAAAGTTTCTTCTGTTGAATAGATAGTGCCAGAAACAGATATGACAGAGAAACAAAAAAACATAATCATTAAATATATATTTATTGATTGCCTGCTTCATAAAAAGCATTATACTTAAAGGAAAGAATAAACAAATGGGACTTCATCAAAATAAGAAGCTTTTGCACAGTTAAAGAAAATATCAGCAAAATAAAAAGGGAACCAACCATATAGGAAAATATATTTGCCAATGATACCTTGTACAAGGCTTTGATCTCCAAAACATAAAAAGAGCTTATACCATTCCATTCTAGGAAGACAAACAATGCAATTAAAAAATGAGCAAAGGGCCTGAACAGATAATTTTCCAAGGAGGACATACACAGGGCCCAGAGACATATGAAAGGATGCTAAGTATCACTAGCCATCAGAGAGATGCAAATTAAAACCACAATGAGATACCACTTCTCATCAGACAGAATGGTCATCATAAACAAATAAACAAACAATAAGTGCTGGTGAGGATGTGGAGAAAAGGGAACCCTAGTACAGTGTTGGTGGGAATGCAGACTGGTACAGCCACTGTGGAAAACAGTTTGGAATTCCCTTGAAAAACTAAAAATGGAGCTGTCTTTTGACCCAGCAATTCCACTGCTGGGATTATACCCTAAGAATCCCGAAGCACCAATTCAAAAGAACTTATGCACCCCAATGTTCATAGCAGCACAATGTACAATAGCCAAGAATTGGAAGCAACCTAAGTGCCCAACAATACATGAGGGGATGAAAAAACCATGGTACATTTACACAATGGAATACTATGCAGCAGAAAGAAAGAAAAGCACTACTACCCTTTGTGACAGCATGAATGGAACTAGAGAGCATTATGTTAAGTGAAATAAGCCAGGAAGTGACAGACAGATACCATATGATCTCACCTGTGAGTGGAACCTAATCAACAAAACAAACAAGCAAGCAAAATATAACCAGCACCATTGAAATAAAAAATAAACTGACAATAACCAGAAGGGAGGAATGAGGGGGGTAATGGGGGAAAAGAAGGGGAAGGGTCATCAAAGAACATGCATAAAGGACCAATCAACAAAGCCAAATGGGAGAAGGGTTGAGGGTGGGATGCAGGGGGTGGGTGGGGCTGGGGAAAGTGGTGGTGGGAAAATGTTGACAAAAACAAATCAAAACAAATAAAAAAATAGATGGGGGAGGTTAAGAATAGTATAGGAAATTGAGAAGTCAAAGAACTGATTTGTACAACCAATAGACATGAACTAAGGGGGGTTTATGATGGGATCGGGTGCAGGGAAGAGTATAAAAGGGAAGCAAAAATGGGACAACATTAATAGTATAATCAATAAAATATACCCCCCAAAAAATGCATGGCCCTAAGAGGTAGAGATACAGAGATAAATGAGATGTTTAAGATCTCTGCTTTCAAGGGAGTCATAGTCTACTAGGTGACATAGAATATATTAACATGTAGAAATACATATATGCATATATAGCATATGCACGGAAATGCATGAATACATTATATATACACATGCATACATGTATACACACACACACACGTAATCAAGTGTACAAATAAACAACTAAAATACCAAATAATGATTGATCCCTTTCAGAGAATTAAAATAAAGTGATACATAACTAGGGTTGCTTTAGATTGGAGTGACAAAAAAAGGCCTCTTTGAAAAGCCTTGTTTAATGTGAGATGTGTATAATAAGAAGTCATTCTTGCAAAGACCAGCATTCATGACATTACTTATACTTTCTGGACAAACATTCTAGGCAGATCCAGGACTCCTAAAAAGAGAATGAGCTTGATGCCTGAGAGGAGTTGAAACCGAAGTGACTGCATGGAGAATGATGAGATGTCACAGATGTAAGTTGGCAGCGTAGCCTGCTGGGTTTGGTAAGCTAAGGTAATAAGGGTTTGGTTTTATACTAAGTGTGATGAAATGACTTTGGAGAAATTTTAATGGGGAAAGACATAAAGGAATATGCATTTCAAATATTTATATATTATGTCTATGTGGGAAATAGATTGGACAGAAAGAAGTGTAGCAACAGAGGTCACCAAATAATGCTTCAATAGTCTAGACCAGAGAGGATGGCGGAAAGAAGTGGACATAATTGGGGCATGGTTTGGAAACAGTTTCAAAAGAATTTGTTGATGAATTAGAAAGAAGGGTAAAGAAGAATCAAGGATAAATCTTAGATTCTAGAATAACCCTATGATATATGTTGTTACAATGTTTGTGGAAACTACATTGTGAGAAACTACAAAACAAGTTTTATGTAAAGTCTGTTATTTTCTATCTATGCATGCCTTTGTTTCTGAAGACAAATGCCCAAAATGTCCCCCATGGGCCACTGCACATTGCTTGAATTCTCTAATGAATGAATATATATATATATATATATATATATGTTGGTAGAAGAGCTTCCGTACATTTTTGTAAAGTTACAATATGGCCTCATTTGCACATAAAAAAGTCTAGAAAGCCCAAGTGCCATGAAATCTATCCTTATGTTTACTGCTACAGATAGAACAACTTTTTAAAAATAGTGGGAGAAAAGATATTTAAAATGTTGAAGTTGTTGAGTGGTGTACTCTTTCCTGCCTTGAAGCAGGAATGAGAGTTTTCCTCATGGACATTTCAATCCATCTGAATGTCACAGGCACATTCACTACAGAGTGCTATGCATGAACAGAACTTTTACTCTGAAAGGTAAGACCTTAATTTATCCACTTCAGGCTCATCTTAAAACAAACAGATGGAATTAAACCTAAACTCTGTTGAGTATTCTTGCACACATACACCGTATAAATGTTTTCTAATGAAAACAGTGTTCCTGTATCCACTGTTTGATGCCATTCCACTTCTCTCTGCAGAGCAACAGCATATTCATTCAGGCAGACGTATGCCTTTTCCACAGGCATCACAGCTATCCCTCTTTATTCATGTCCAGAAATGATATGTTTTATCTCAGTCACTAAAGAAGGTACTGTTTTCAGACTCATCCAACCAGTTTACTGTCTGGAAACTCTCAACTAGGGATGAGAGCAGCAATCACAGGGCCCTTCCATTGGTGCACTGTTTGTTGTTCCATATGGACGTCTTTTCATCCTTTTCTTCCTACACTGCATATTTTTTCCATCTATGCTTCTAAAGAAAGCTTCTCCAAAGGAAAAATGCTCATTATGAGTACATAGAATTAATTTACCAACTGTTAAGTCTGTTTCCATGTGCAGGAACAGATTTTAGCTGAATTCCTTTTAATGTTTGCTAGGTTGTACATCTGTTCCTAATCCGGGCTCCTCTTTCCTGCTCCCCACCCTTCATCTGAGCTCAAAGATTCACTGTCTTACTTGCATCAGGGTCTGTATCACCTTTGTGAACAGCACAACCAAGCAAACAAATAAAAAATGTGTAGCCTCTCAACACTTCTAAATGTTGCATTTCTGGGTAATTGTAATAGTAAATGCACATGTGACTGCCAACTTTTTAGTCTAGCTACATATTTAATATGATGCAGGGTACATTTTTTCATTTTTATGTGATGGAAGTCCTCATTAGCCTTTAAATCATTGATAATCATATTATGAATATGTGAAATACATACTCTAAGACTAAGAAAGCATGCATTACAATCTAATGTCCTCAGTTCTAGGGTAAAATAAATTTAAAAACAAATTTAGGATATTACTTTATGATAGTCCTACTCTGTTTCATAATTGTTACTGTATTCACCTACACATTTATAAATTATTTTGCTAAATTTAGAATCAGGTACTAATAACCCTAAAGCAATTCAATTTATATTTTGTATACTAGTTGATTTAAGAGACTTGCTAGAGGGCTTAGAAATGTTTGTGTACACCAAATAAAGGCTACCCTCAATTATTCAATTTGGCCCTTTCATGAGGTAAAAAAATCAACTGAAATGACGAGTCAGTGCCCGGGTGGAAAGTGAACTTGCGTTTTACCTATAGTCTCTGAAAGCAGTAGATATCTACATGACCAACAAAAATTGGAAGCTTGTATTGATGGAGGAGTCTGTAATATACTGGTACAACTTTCTGTCTCTGCATATTTTCAACATTTATTATTAACAATAAAAGTAAGTGAAATGAAAGTAGCAGGTGTATTGATTCTTAAAACTAGAAAGGCTTATTTAATAGCTCAATACCTTTCACTAGATCAAAACACAGACATTTCTAGAAGGAATATTCTTTTCTATTATTAAAATTGAAGATCTGAAACATCCTTTATATAATGGTTCTTACTCTAACAACAAAATGTGAGGAAGCCTATTCAATATATGTGTTATTTTGAGGTAAATTGTCCTGGAAACAAACAATTGAAAAGCAATATTGCATTTTCCATCAGTATTCATTTCAATAGATACATGAACAAATAAATCATAACATCAAGTGATATTTTTAGAGATATTAAGTCAGTAACAGTAAGCTGATTGGCATTACAAAAATATAAACAAGCTTTTTACTTTATTTCACTCTTTCTAGTATGATAATACTAGGTATAGATAATTTTATTTGTTTTTATGTTAATAAAAATAAAAATGCTAGAAAAGCAAAATATACACACATAAAGCAAAAATGTGGAAAGGTGCATGGTGGGTAATTTCATTCAAAGTAAGAATAATAACAGTTAAGATAATGAAGTAATGAATTATTACAAAAGTGTATCCATATAAGTAGGAAATAATAAAGTACTGGAATAAATTAGACCACTGGCAAAAGAATTTTAAATCTCATATAAAGGTTACTATGGTAATAGGAAGTATAAATTTGGAGAGACATGGGGAATACCATAACAAAGTACTTTCTGGAATAGTACATCTCAGCTTCATTATGACTGTCTAGGACAACTCTGAGTAGAGTCATAAGTGAGTGGTTTCTCCACAGAAGATCAGATTGGACTTTTTGTTACTGTCTTCAATAATCTAGGCCTGCCATAGTAGTGTAGCTGCTGGTAGAAGAAGAAATATGTTGCTCATTTTTTCCTACTTGTGTTGCTATATTTCTTCCTGAATCCTGGGGAGGACTTCGAGGGTGGAGTTGATACTAAAGAGTTCCAACATCCCCACCCATCTTTCATTTGCATTTTGAAGAGTGCTTACAAACTGCTCTAGCATGAATGTGAAGGGAGATAAAAGCCATTAGGAAAGTTGAGAAGAAAGAATTTAGGAGGAATATGGTAATTTGTGTTTCACACTCTCTGTAGATATTTTCTCAAAATTTCCCAAGTGCTATATGTTTCCAAAACTTCTAAAATAATATTGTTTTAATCAATTGATTAAATACAAGCACTTGGCAAACTTAAAAAATATATATGAGCATTTGAATTGCTTCTAACTGGAAAATGAGAATTGCCTAAGGTTGTTTGTAGTTCTCTGTAGCCATCTCTTTTGTGCTAAAGAGTTATCTGGTATGTTCCCTATATTGGAAGACACTGATCCGGATAGTATTTAGTTGGGAGAAGACATTTTATCTAAATCTTCTGAATTTGATGTTGCATCAGAGAAACAAGGGTGATTGTAACTTTTATCCTGCTCAATATATATTACTGATTTGCTATAGTGTTAAATTTTTAAGATTTTTATTGCTTAGTTAGGAAGGGTTTAGAATTTCCTTATTCTTCAATAGGGATAACCTAATTTATGCTTTGGTACCATTCAGTGAACAGTATAGGTATCAAATTATATGCAACTCTTGAGTAAGTTTCATATCAGAGCACTGAACTGGTATTGCCATTGATATCATAAGGTTACAACTAATATAATAATAGTAGTAGTCTAATTTGTTGTAAATCTGTGTACCTGACACTCTATTGGATACATCCATTTATGATACATAGCATTAGTTTATGAATAATCCAAGAGTACTATGTTGCTGTATTTTTTAAAAATTCCAAACATTTGGACCACATTCTTGCACTCTGAAAATCTACAGCATTGTATGAACATTCTCTTATAGCTCTTCCATTTTTGTATGATAATTAGTTGAATGCTTATCTTCCATATTAAACGCTAAACTTCTTGAGTGCTATTGACCTTAGTTATATAGTGCCTTTACACTCAGGTAAATTCTAAGTATATATTTGGTGAATGAACGAATGTTTCTCTTGATCAGAGTTCTATAAATAGTAAAAACAGCATTGCAACTGTATATTTCAAGACCATTAATATGGAAGTAATCAGTCATTCTAAGTAAATAGCAGGATCCTGATAACAGTATGAGAATAACTTCAATATTTTATACATAAGCAAAAAAAAACTACAGTGACCATAAAATTATTAGTATGGCTATCACTATCAATTTAACAGGTTAATTTTTCATATCTAAACTTGTTAATAAAAAATGTTCTTTCTTTCCTAAAAGAATCTTCACAATGCAAAAGTTTCATAAGTATAATGTTTTATCCTAAAGCATTTGCATACTTAAATTTGTTAGGCCCTTTATTGAGAATGAATTTCATACTGGCAGTTTAAATTACCATCTGTAGTTCTAATGCTGAAATCTTCAAAGGTGTAATTAGAAGGGGAGAAAAACAACATTCCAGTGTCCATAACACAAAATGTCAGGGCTGTTAACAATTAAATGTGATACCATTTAAATAATAAAGTTCCATTGACACTCAAAAAATAAACTCTGACCATTAGGATGGCATCTGTATAGCAAATGATTTCACAGGAAAGTGCTCAGACCTCCATCAAGTTGAGAATCAATAGAACCTAGGCAACTCCGGTACAGTCAAAGACAGGACCTCAGCTCCTGAAAAGCCCTTCTGTGCTAGAGCTATATTAAATTATCACAGATAATGTAAAATCAACCTTGGTGTAAAAGATAAAAGGGTGAAGTTCTCACAAATGATCTCTTATCACTCCATTCTGAAATGCATACAGTATTCATTATAAATCAAAACACCACTCAAATTTCATCATTTAGTAGGGTTTAGAAACAGCCGAACCATTAACAGAAGAGAGTAGCTTTTTATATTTCTACAACCAGTGACTAATGAAACATTATACTCTGTGTGCAAAAAGGGAGAAAAAACCTTTTTTTTTTGTAATGAACCCAATTGGAGCCCTTTTAAACACAGTATAATATGGTTTCACTGTTTCCCCGAGCCTCTCATTACTCGTGTCAATAATCTTTGGTAAACTACTGTTGAACTTCACAGCATTTATATAGTAGCATGAATAGCATTAATCTATGGGGTGCTTTTGATGAATTGTAGTTCAAAAAGCAAAGCCAAAAACGAGTTCTTGAAAAGTGCTTAGAGAAGTATTTATTAGAAATGTGTCAACTGCCAACTACCTAAAGGCCGCTTGGCTACTTAGGAAATCATGCTGATGGCTAGCTTGCAAACACTGGGAAAAAAACATGCATTTTCCCCACTTGAATTACTTTAAAAAAAACGAATGACATTCTCTTCATTTATTATTTTCTGTCACTCCCTTCTAATTCTCTATATTTTAATGTCATATTGCTTTCAACACAATGAGACATGCTATGCAACATTCCACCAGGTTCCCAGAAACTGTCAGGTGAGAAAAGCACTTAAAAAGTTGAGGGTGAATCAGACTTCAGTTACATGACTGTATGATCTACACATCCAGGCCAGCATGAATGGAAAGCTACTCCTGGATTCTGCTATAAGAACCTCACTTATCTTCATGGTGCACCCAGTGATTGTTACATTCTCTCTGGCAGTAGGGGCTGGCAGAGTGTGTCTACAGGGGTTTACCACATTTAATTACAATTTAATATCAGTCTAATTTGATTAGGCTAATCTTTCTCAAATGTTGAAATTTGCACAATTCATAATATGCTAGAAATTAATCTCTGAGCTCTAGTATCTTCAAGATGTTTGCATGTGGATAGTCTATTCACTGAGAGATTTTCATTTGCCTTTGATAGCACAGTGGTATAAAGAATTGAGAGATTGCATACACTAAAGCAATTTGAAAGTAGACTATTGACTTAATATACTAATTTTTTAATCCAATTTAACCTACATTATAGCCGAATAAAAACCTGGAAAAAACACATCTGAATTAATTTTCCCTAAATTTAAATCTCGTTTTAAAGAATTAAATTTTACCCCCTGGTTTTTGGAACTAACCCATGCTTTTTTACAGTATTCTATAATTAAATTCATGGGGAAATAAATGCACCCTCTTAATGATTTCTGAGATCCACTGGATTTATGAGTATCATGTTTTGTACAATGTTCATTAGGAATACTGTATATTGTGCAGAACAAAATACTTGTTTTAGAAAACTTTTTCTTGGTGAAATACACGAGGAAAATGTTACATTCTCTAAATCTTCCTTCTCTTGGAGATTCACAATGTTCCCTGGCATATAAAATAAACTCTCAGAAGTTCTGCAATAAAGCAACCCTACTTACTTAATTTTTTACAGTATTTTTCAGTCTCATAAAAGTTATTTCCATCTAACAAATTGTTAATGTTACCTTATAAAAAATACATTGTGGCTTTTGGAAGCTGAGAAAAACAAATACTTTTCAACCCTGTGTAATGCTATTTATTCCTGTTATTTTATTATGTGTATATATATATAGATATAGATATAGATATTGATATAGATATAGATATAGATAGATAGATATATTTGGTATATATTCAAATATATAAAATATATACATATATTTGAATATATATGTATTCAACATGAGTTTAGTGGAGGGGAGAAAACAATATCTGTGAGAATTTCAAATTGTTCATAAGAAATGAATGCAATTGTCATTGATATTGCACACCTCTGTCTTGGTTACATCTCAATGACATGCTATCATTCTTTGTGAAACAAGTTATAGTGATTATAAGTATATTTTTATGATAATACAACCCAAATTAGCTTAAGGGACATAATTTTCAGGATTCTGATTATAACTAAAAGCATTTATTTGAAAAATTGAAAGGAAACCATTGAAATAATTTAATAGTCATCACCCAAAATTACCTAATATATTTGTAATAAAGACAATTTGTCACAAATTTTTTTTCTTTAATAGGCCTATAATGCTATGAATTTCCCTCTTAGGACTGCTTTCACTGTGTCCCATGGATTTTGGGTTGTTGTATTTTAAGGTATCTTTTGATATCTTCCTTGATCTCATTGTTAACCCATTTATTGTTTAGTCATATGTTATTTAGCTTCCATGCCTTTGCGTGTTTTTCGGTTTTGTTTTGTTTTTCTGTTAATGGTTTCTAGTTTCATTCATATGGTCAGAGAAGATGCTTGATATAAAATAATAATTATTATTACTATAATTATTATTATTACTATAATTATTATTATTACATTTTAGTGTATATTTTAATTTTATTTTATTAGTTTGACTTGGAACATATCAAAAGTGAACCTTGGATATATTTATACTTATGAGTCCTTCTAAAAGAAAAAAAAATCTGTTTAATTCTGTTTGCTATAAAGATTTTGATAAATTTATACAGTTTTTCAGGGATTCATTCTTTCACATGTAATGATGTCAAAAAAAAGTACTCACCATGTACAATGAGAACATATTCTGCACTGCTTTGGCCAATGGTGTTTGTGGCTTCACATCGATATGTACCGTTATCCGTTTTGTTCAGGAAAAGAATATTTAGCTCCCTACCGCTCACAACCATTCGATCAGGATCTGGTAATTCTCCACCATCCTTTGTCCACAAAACAGGTTCTGGCCTATTGGATTTAAATATGCATATAGACAGAAAAAATGAGAAATGATACATATTTTGTGAATTAAATAAATCAAGTGATTTATAAAATTTTAACACTGATTTTGGGCATAACCATGTGCTTACTTATATAAAGCACTGAAAGAACCATCATGCACTCAATTCAGGAGCTCTGAAGGTACAGCAAATATAATTTAATTCTATTCTGTTTAACTACGCAGACATGTACGAAGAAACTAATTTGTTGAGTCAACATAGTAGTCACTGATCTAGTGACTCCTGTGGCTCTGGTCCTGCTGCTAATGAATCATACTTGCTGTTGGAACAGCTTTCCCCAGAGGCGCCTGGAATGTTATCTTGGGACTAGAGCCATCACTGTGACACAGTGTTGCCTGAAACCACCTAAAGTTTCTCCCCTTTATTTCTGCTGCTTTTCTCATTCCCCTAAAGGTTTTTACTGACAGTTCTCTCACTCCCCACCCCCGCCATTTAGTCTCTCATTTTGACATAATGTGTATTAGCTTAAGATATACAGCATAATGATTTACTGTATGTATATTATTGCAAAAGGAATACCAGAACAAGTTTCGTTAAAATCCATAGCCTCACATAGTTACACATTTTTTGTGTGATGATAACTTTTAAATTACACTGTTAGCACTTTTCAAATATTCTATAAATATTGTTAACTAGAGTCCTCATGTTGTACATTACATCCCCAGGATTTATTTGTCTTATAACTGGAAGTTTGTACTTTTTTGATCACATTCACACATTTCCCCTATCCCAACCCCCTCTTCTGGCCACTTTCATGCAACATTGTACTTGATGTCCTAGCCAGAGCAATTAAACAGGAAACATAAATAAAAGGCACCTAAATCAGAAAGAAAAAAAGTAAAACTCTCACTATTTGCAGGTGACATGTTACCTAGAAAAAACCCTAAAGGTTTTACCAAAAAAAACTGTTAGAATAAAGGAATTCTGAAAAGTTGCAGGATACAAAATAAGTATGTGAAAATTAATTGCATTTTTATACAATAGCATCAAACTATCAGAAAAAGAAGTCAAGAAAACAATCTCATTTATAACCAAATCAAAAAGACAAATACTTAGGAAAAATTTAACCAAAGAGATTATCTGTACACAAAATCTGTAAGACATTGATGAAAAAAATTAAAGGTGATGCATAAATCAAAAGGCATTTCATAGTCATAGATTGGAAAAATTAATAGCATTAAAATGCCCATACTACCCAAAGCAATCTACAGATTCAATGCCATTCCCATCAAAATTCCAATGGTGTTTTTCCAAGAATCAAAACAGTAATTCTAAAATTTGCATGGAACCACAGAAGACCTTGAACCCCTAAGCAATTCTGAAGAAGAAAAACTCTGGGGAATCACATTTTCTGTTTTCAAATTATATTAAAAACTCTAGCAATTAAAACAATGATATTGGCATATACAGACATACTGATCAATGCCTGTAAAGAATAAAGAATCTCAAAATAAGTCCATACAGATATGGCCAATTACTTTTTGACAAAGGAGCCAAGAATTTAAAATGTGGAAAGGACAGTGTCTTAAATATATGGTGTTGGGAAAATTAGAAAGCCACCTGCGAAAGAGTGAAACACACGAACACACACACACACACACACACACACACACACACACACACAAACATTATCTCAAAGTGAGTAAAGGAGTTGAATAGAAGATCTGAAATTACCAAATTCTGAGACGAAAACATAGGCAGCAATCTCCTTGACAACGATCTTTGCAAAGATTTTTTTTTAATGCCTTCTCTTGATTTCATGACTGCAGTCTTCATTTAAATCGATGGCTGAGCCAAGATTAACAAAGTCTTTGACAGTTTCAGTATCTTCCCTGTCTATGTTAAAGTTGTGTATTTCTTCCAGAGTCATGATGTTTGTTTTCCTGCTGTTCAAATGCAGTGCTGCTTTAGCACTTTCTTCTTTCACTTTCACCAAAAGTTTTTTCAAATCGTTGCCACTTTCTGCCAACAAAATGGTGTAATTTGCATATCTTACATTACTGATATTTATTCCACCTATTCGCACTCTTCCTTCCTCTGAGTATAGCCCAATTTTTCATATAATATGTTCTGTGTATGGATTAAACAATTAGGGAGGTAAAATGTACTCTTGTCTACCACCCTTGCCTACAAAAAGACATTCTGTCTTTCCATATTCTGTCCAGACACTGCCTTCCTGTCCACAACACTGCTTATGTATCCAGGTGATCAACAACTGAGGCATATCGCTTCCTTTCAGAACAACCCCCAGCTTTCACGGTCCATGCAGTCAAAGGCTTTACTATAGTCTATAAAACATAGACTAACTTTGTTCTGACAATCTTTGGAACACTCCAGTATCCAACAAATGTTGGCAATCAGGTCTCAAATGCATCCTCCTTTTTTAAATCCAGTTTAACCATCCATCACAGCTTGCTCCGTATAAGGTAGTAGACTTGACTGAATTACATTGAGCAGCATTTTATTTGGGTGGGACATAAGAATAATGGCTTGATAGTTACTGCACTCCTTGGAAACTCGTTTATCGAAAATTAGAATATATATTGAATATTTGTAGTCTGTACACTATTCTATTTTCCTTATTTTGGACACATTCTTGTTAGGATAATGACAGATTCAGTCCCTATGGCTTCAAATCTTTCTATCAGTATCTCATCTACCCCTAGTGATTACTCATTTCCAATACATCCAGGGCAGCTTTCACTTCAGTGTCTAGAATTACAGTGTCTTCTTCAAAGGTGTCATCCATCTTTTTGTCTCTTTTGTATAGATTTTCAGTAGAGTCTTTCCACCTTTCCTTTATTTTCCCTAAATAATATTCTTCCTTGTTGGTCATTTAACATTCTTAGTCCAGGTTTGAATTTCCCCAATCTTCTGGTAGAGCTCTCATTTTTTCCCTTTTTTGTTATTTTCCATCTTCTTACAGTGACCCTAATAATATTTATAGTTACAGTCCATATTTCTTCTGGTTCTCAGTCAATTAAGGTTAATAGTATAAATATATTTTTAATGAGGACTTTAAATCTCTCAGGAATGTTATTACATTATGTTCTGATCCTACAAATTGTTCAATGCTCTTCTTTATCTTTACCTTAATGTTTGATATTTATAGTGAGTGGTCAGTTCCACAATCAACTTCTGGTCTTGTTTTGGCAGGGAAAACAGGGCTTCTTCATATCCTGCTTCCAATTACATAGTCTATTTGACTTCCACATTGGCCACCTGGTGATGTCTGTGTATATTCATCTTTCTGGTTATTTGAAGCATGTGTTTGTAACGGACAAGTTGTTGGCTTTGCAGAACTCCGTTAGTCTCCTCCTGCTTCATTTCTGACCTCTGGTATAAATTTTCCAAAGACTTTGATTCTGTTTTATTTCCAATTCCTTTTGCTCCTATCATCTATACTTATCAGATTATTTTGTTTTTGTGTGTGGCCAACTTTTTCTTGAATATTTGCATTAAAAGCTTTCAATTTCATATTTGTCAGCTTCTTTAGTTGGAGCATAGACTTGAACAATGGCTATAGTAATAGGTACTTCTAGAAGTCTGATTGCTATTATTCACTCAGACTTTGCATTGTAGTCTCTAACTGTCTGGGCTACATTTTGCCTGAATACTAAAGGCACTCCATTTCTTCTGATTTTTTAATTTCCAAAGAAGAATGCTTTGTGGGAGCCTGACTGGCAACATCCCATTCCAATCCATTTAGTTCTCTGACATCAAGACGCACAATGTTCAGATGTTCCTTTTCTTGCTTTTCAATTTCCAGTTTACCTTGGTTTGTGTTTCTTACATTCTGTGTTCCAGTTGTATGTGTTGTGCAGAGTCGTACCCTCCTTTGCCTTTGCGCACATCATCTCGTTAGCAGCAATGCTATTCATACTTCCCTGCCCTTCCCCGCCAACTGTTAGAGTGCTTCCTAACCCGGGAGTTTTGCCTTTCAGTACTATCTCGTATTTCATTTTGGACTGTCTCCTCATATGGTTTTTAAGGTGAAACAAAGGAAAAAATGAGAAAAGAACATGCAGCAATGGTTAACCATTGCCTTCTGTTGTGTGGTGTGTAGGTCCAAACTACATGTGGGCCTACATCAAACTAAAAAGCCTTTTCACAGCATAGGATACTACTAACAAAATCAAAAGACAACCTACAGAATGGAAAATTATTTGCAAATCATATAATTGATAAAGTTTAAATACCCAAATTATATGAAGAATGCATGAAACTTTACACTGCCCCCCCAAAAAAACCCATAAAAAGTAAGCAAGGGAATTTAGTAAACATTTTTCCAAAGAAGGCATACAAATGCCCAACAAGGTATGCAATATCACTAATCATCAGGAAAATTCAAATTATAAAAATGAGATATTACCTAATAGCTGTTAGGATGATTATCATTAAAAAAAGAAAAAAAAAGAAAAGAAATAACAAGTGTTGGTAAAGATGTGAAAAAAAAAAAAACCCTTCCTGCACTGTTGTTGAAAATGTAAATTTTTTAAGCCACTATGAAAAACAGTATGGGTATGCCCCCAAAAATTAAAATAAGAATATCACATGATTTAGCATTTCTACTTCTGGGTATTTACTCAAAAGAAATGACATCGCCATCTCAAAAAGATACATGCATCCTCATATTCACTGTGGCATTATTTACTTAGCCAAGACATGGAAAGATTATCTACTGAGCCATTGGCAGATGAATGGATAAAAAAAACATATTCCAAATATAATAGATTATTATTCAGCCATAAAAATAAGGAAATCTTGCCATTTCAAATAACATGAATAAATTTTCAGGACATTATGCTTAATATAATAAGTCAAACAAAATACTGATGATCTCACTTATAAGTGGAACTTAAAAATAAAACCCTAAATTCATGAAATCAACTCCTCTTTGAATGAAGTATTTCCTTAGATTTCTCATATCAAAATTTGCTTTTAAGGAAGAATGTAAAAATAAATCATGTGTGTCTGCCTTTATGGATCTCACAATGTTTTATAATTCTTAAGGATAAGAATCTCTATTAATAATTTGTACGACCATATGTTGATGATGGTAATTATCATAGATACTTTAGATATATTTTCTACAATCATCACAAGAACACATGGGGCATGTGATTTTACAAAATTTTAAAGCATGTAAGAATATAGGAGATTAGAGATGTACCTAAATCTGGTCTGTCTCTGTTGTAAATGCATTGCACACTATCTTGATTTTTAACATGATAAATATTTTTCTAGTTCTTCTAGGTCAAAATTTTCTAACTTAAACATGATCTCAAAGGACCTGAATAGACACTAATCCAAAGAGGACATACATATGGCCAACAGACATAAGAAAAATGCTCAAAGTCACTAATCATCAGAGAAATGCAAATTAAAACTACAATGAGATACCATCTCACTCCTGTTAGAATGGCTATGTTCAGTAAATCAACAAACAACAAATGCTGGAGAGGATGTGGAGAAAGGGGAACACTTTTGCACTGTTGGTGGGAATGCAGACTGGTACAGCCACTGTAGAAAGCAGTATGGAGGTACCTCAGAAAATTAAAAATGGATCTGCCTTTTGGCCCAGTGATCCCACTTCTGGGAACATATCTCAAGGAATCCAAAACACTAATTTGAAAGAAGATAAGCACCCCTTTGTTAATTGCAGCATTATTTACAATTGCCAAGATGTGGAAGCAGCCCAAGTGTCCACCAGTAGGTGAGTGGATAGAACAACTGTGGGATATTTACACAATGGAATACAAATAAGCTGTAAAAAAGAAGAAACTTTTACCCTTTGTGACAGTATGGATGGACCTGGAGAACATTATGCTAAGTGAAATAAGCCAGTCAGAAAAAAACAAATTCCATATGATTTTACTCATATGTGGATTCTAATGAACAAACTGAACTACCAAGGGAAATGGGGTCAGACTCATAAACAGAGAGCAGCATGGCAGCTAGTGGTGGGGGCAGGGAGGTTAGAGGGTGGAAGGACTGAGCAAAAAGGGAAGGGGACTCATAGACATGGACCACCTTGTGGTGACTGCTGGTGGGAGGGGAGTATAAGGGACCTAAGTGGTAATGGAAAAATATAATAAAGATAAAATTATTTTTGAAAAAGATTTAATTATTTGCTTATTTTGTTGAAAACACTGATGTTATGTTTTATTATTATAGACACATTTGGAATATACTAGGTCTGTCCAGAAGGTATTTAGTCATGTACTATGAAAAATAGAAACATTTATTGAAGAAGAAACAAGATACAAGAAATGTTCATAGGACAACGATGTCTCAGTCTCCTCAAAGTAGGACTTTGGGACCTCACACAGTTCTCCCAATTGCCATCAGCTGCCCATCGTATTTTCCTGAATCTCATCGATGGTCTGATAATACGAATCTCATCGATGGTCTGATATCACTTCCCTTTCAAAGGAGATTTTAGTTTTGGAAAAAGCCAGGAGCCATAGGTCACCAAATCTGGGTTATCGGGAGACTGAGTCACCTGGGTGATTTAATATTTCAATAAAAATCTCTGTGATGCATGAGCTGGTGTGTTGTCACAGTGAAGCTGGTAATCACACGTTGCCCATAGTTGCGGCCTTCTGATTCATCCAAATAGTTTCCACAGAGGAATGTTCAAACTAAATGCACAATTTCATGCAGATTCATTGCTCTGCTCCCTCATTTTGAATGTGATGGCCACACAGTACACATGCTCACTCAACAGCATCTACTACCCCCACTGACTAGCGCAGTGAAGCCATCATTATTCATGCATGCACACCCCAGTGCACTCTCCTTGGCTGCCAGGTTACATGGATGTCGCACAAACCATTCTCGGTGTACTAATGGTTAAATTTTTCCAGACAGGCCTCATATGTCTTGTTAAATGATGGGTATGACTACAGCAGTTTTTCTGAGAAAAAGGTTATATATTTTCTGACAAAATTTAGTCAAACGTATGAAAGTTGTAAACCAAATAATAATAATAATTGGAAAAAGAATAAAAACACATGAAGAAAGAACAAAGGAGAGACTATAATGTTATCAAGACTGTACCCATGAAACCTCTGAAAGAGGACTCGATGAAAAAAAAAGTAAGAAACTAGTTATCCAAACCTACAGGAAAAATGTAATAATTTATATTATCCAATTACAATATATAGACGACTCACTTTCATGCTATCTTTTATAAAAGCCATATAATTAATACCTCTCAACGTGCTTCATAAATCCCACACCTGCTAGTTATTACTTGAATTTACTAATTTTTATTTTAAAACTGATAGCCTGAACAATCTTGTGCCATGGACTTCCTTTGAAGTGCAACAAAACAATTGAATATTGCATTTAACTGAAGTATTAGAAGTTGTGTCATTTCTATAAAGCTGTATAAGGTCAACTTTAAAATAGCAGTTACATTTTAATTAATTGGATTTTTAGAAGATTTTTCCTTAAAATGCTATGCAATGGAGGCATTTTATTATATTAAAAAGCAACACTTTTTTGATATATAAGTCATATTTTTTAAACACATGCAGATATAAATCAATGCACATATATGCACATTTTCATAAACTCAAAATTATACCATCCTAATCCAAGTTGTCATAATTTTCTCTACTCATGTTCATAAGATTTCAGCCACATTTAAAGCATATGACTCTGCAAATATATAATTAAATTTATATATATCTTTTAAAATTATATATATAGAAATGAAGATCTAGATAAGTTACTCAAGTTGCCAATCTTTATTTTAAAAACTTTTAAAAATCAATTCTTGCCCTGGCTGGTATGGCTCAGTTGGTTGGAGCATCAACCCATAGACTGACAGGTCTCAGGTTTGATTCTGGTCAGGGTACATCCCAGGTTGCATACAAGAAGGCAGCCAATTAAAGTTCCTCTCTCACATTGATGTTTTTCTCTCTCCTCTTTTTGTCTCTTTCTCGAAACAATGAAAAAATTGTCTTCGAGTGAGAATTTTTTTAAAAAGTGAATTAAGGGATATAAGAAGTTCTTTTTTAAAAAGTATCTGTTTTAGAAAATAATGAAAAAAAAAACCACCTGCACAAATAATTAACAAGAGATAATAGCAATGTAACTAACTGCTGACACTAACATGGCAGAATTCTTGATCCTACAATGTAGGATAGTAAATCTTCAAGATGGCAAAAAAAGTGAGCAGCATAAGACATGATTTTAATGAAATGAAGGTTAGAGCGTATGTATCAATTAAAAGTAGCCTACACATATTCACATATTCCAATTAGTACTTAAAATCTTTAAGCTTCTTAATATCACCATAAATATATGAAGTGGTTTAGCCCGTCTTGATACAATTTGTATTTCATCTTAATAAAGAGGGCCCCTAGGTTCCTTCTAATTAGAGCCCAGATATGATTGAGTTTCTTGCTGTAATGAGTAACAATCTTCCCTGCTGTTCGGGCAACCAAAGGTGATCATTTAAAAAGTGGTTCCAGATTACAGTTCCTATGTGATAAGGCTGAAAAAGAGTAGAAGCTAGACACCAGGAGTAACAGTATCAGGCACAGCACTGCTTAACTCCATAGTGGGAACATTAATATAGTCAATCCAGAGTTTCCTCTTTAAAAACCTGAGTAATTTAGAAGCTGAAAATATTCCATATGAGTTGAAATTTGTTTTATGAGTCTGTCTACCAAATATATAGAACTAAAAATGTTGTTTTATTTTCCCACGCACCTAAAGACACTTTTGTAGCAACTTCTGCCTAGGATGGCAGAAAACAAATACAAAAATGAAAAAGGAAACCAAATATGCTCTTGTATTTATTCTTTTGTATTCTAAGGTCTTGGTAAAGAGGTTGACCAAGTGAGGAAAAAGAAACAAAACAAAACAAAAAAAAAATAAGGAAGGGAAAAAAATAAGCTAGGGTTACTTACTTCTTTTTTAAAATTTAAAACATAAATAAAAAGGAAATTAATGAATTAGTCCTTTTTAGAGCTGTAAAATCAATTTCAAATATAATTTTGTAATGAGTCTCTGTTGAATGGGAAGGATGTGCTTTCTAAACAGAAGAAACAGAAAGAGATTACTTGCGGACCTGTTTCTACATTAATCATTTCAAATTTAAAGATATACAAAGGGTTATCTTGTTTTTACAAATCAAAAGAGGTGTTTCTGAGCATACTTTCTAAATAACATTCTACATATATTCAGACATATTCTAATTATTGTAAAACTCTAATTTCTTGAAGAGTATATCAAGCTGTGATTTTCTTTCCTCATATTTGATTGTTATGCAACTTAACTGTAATGATATTTGTTGTCCTTTTATTCCCAATATTGATTTCTTATTTTTATAGGAGCAATTTTTAAGACAATATAACATACTATTTCACAACTTTAGATGGTTTACTTATCACAATTTAGGTTCATTTTAAAACATAATCAATGAAACATTTATGTGTCTGTTTTTATAGATATAGTTTTGCTCAAGGGAAAACAAAACTTCAAAAACATTTAGAGTGGAATAGTCTTCAAAGAGTCTTGATGTATTTAATCACAAAGAATGTTCTACTTTTACATGAATATCTTAAGACAGATAAAAAAATCAATGAGCTTTTTTTGTTGTTGTTGTTGTTAAAGCCTATATATTCTTGAATAGGAGTATATGTATGCATATGTATGAAGGATCATATTCTTCAATCTCATTTTTCCTTCATAATTCATATGGGTTAGTCTTTGCTCACCATGAATATGATATTTCCCATACCTGCACAATTCTTTTTAGGAAGAGATGTGAAATTTTTGTTTCCCTTTTTATTTGCAATTTGGAAATCCCAGTGATTTCTGTTGAAAGACTCAATAATGAAAACCCCTACTCAAAAGTCAACATCAGTAATTTTTTCTGATAGGGTCAAAAGTGCTGAATACACTAAAAAATGAAGTCAGTTTGAAATAGAAAATTCAAGTCTACTTATTCTTCTGAATCGAAAGTTAAAACTCTGAATTTATCTACTCATGCCAATTCCTGAAATCAACTATTGTACCAGTATAGTGGAAAGTAGGACCAATCTCATTATATTAAAGGTTAGATTTAGATGGGACAATGACATCAATGTTAACTTCACCATGCAATATAAAACCTCAACAGCAAATAATAAATGGACTTCTATCTTAATTAATCTGAGCAAATGTTACTGGATTATAATTTTTAAGCCACTTCTCACCTCTAAATTTAGAAGCCTGTTGTTAAACAGAAAACAATCCTATACAAGAGGTGAGTGCTCTATAGGAGAGTTGCAAATAATCACATTTTTTATAATGCCTGAATATCCTGGATCACTTTTCACTGACAGGTAGTGCTCATCGATGTTTATTTTGACACTTTAAAGAAACAAAGCAGTCATACTACAAACTCTATAATTTCTGTCAATTTATGGCATACAAATAAAAGATTATCCTTTGAAAAGATAAGATTGCTATGATCCTAGAGCAAAAGCAGATTTTAGTACTGAAGAGAAAATATTCAAGATTGTGAAAAATGCTTAAACTAATCTCTCAAGGACTTTGTGCTAAAGCAAAATAATTACTTATACCTTATCTATACTTAATCTTTTTTCATAAACAGAATATTAATTCCTCGTTAAAAGATGAATAAATCTTGACTAAACAACCATTTCCACATCTGAGTATTACTATTACATTAAGCTTAAAATCTTAATGATATATTTTAGAATGATCATTCTTAAGAAAATATATTTTCAATTTATTTGAAACTTAGTAGCTCCTGAAAGCCTCATTTGACTAAGCTATACCTTAGAACATTTTCATGGTTTTAATTTAATTTAATTTAATTTAATTTAATTTAATTTTTATTCTCACATGAGGATTTTTTTAACTTGCTTTTAGAAAGAGGGGAAATGAGAGAAAGAAACACTGATCTATTGCCTCCTGTACACGCCTGCCACAACCAGGGATGGAACCCACAACCTAAGTATTTACCCTGACCAGGAATAGAACTGGCAAAACTTCCGGTGAACCTCTCAGTGTATGGGATGATGCTCCAACCAACAGGGCCATTCAGCCAGGGCAGAACATTTTTATGTTTTTTAAATCAAGAATTTATGAGTCAGAGTTTTTCAGAATCTGCCACTTTTTCAATCTTTGTACATTATAAGGACAATTTGATTCCATACCAAATGCATCTACAAGCATCATAATTAATTAGGTGCCTGAAAACCAGTCAGTTCAAGGGCACATCATAATGGCAAGGTCTTATTGTCCATGTAAGGGTTACTTTGCAATCCGTTATTTCCGTTGCTATAAAATAGTGTTAATTAACCTTATAAAATCTAACACACTTATGTTAAACCCTGTGTCACCATTATAGAACTGCTTCTGCTCCATAAGTTTTTTTCTTCTAATATTGAAGCCAATAGTCTTTGAAAAGTAAAATAAAATGCACATCATTTATCTCTTAGTTGGGGAATTAAATGTCCCATATAGGTAATTGCTGAAGATAATTGAACTTTAAGACTTAAAAATTTGAAAGTACATTTTAATCATTTGGTCCTTCTCAAAAGATCAAACTTCTCTGCATTATTAAATGGAACATATTCAGTGACATTTGACTGTAATTTTGGTGCTAAGATCTCTTAAGTTTGAGCATACATTTTTGCATAGTGATGGTCTTAGAGAAACTGAAGTGAGTAGGACTTAACATATTCTTTGATTGAATATCCTCAAGTCCAACTTCACCACAGGTGGTGTTAATGCAATGATTTTCAAACCTTTTGAGGGGTGACCTATAGTAAAAGCATATTTTACAATCTCATACACTACACAAATACAAACAGGAAATAAAAGTTTGCTCTTTCTAATGTACAGCGACTTTTTTTTCTTCTTCTTCCTGTATTTTCCTGTCTTATTCTATTATGTTCTATTTTAGGCTTAGCATTCTTGAAAGAATTTTTAAATTGATCTAATTTATTAATAAGTCACAACCAGCAATTTGAAAACACTGCATATGTGACACGCAGTGACAACTCCTGTCACCTTTAGGTGTTCTTGCCCTTACACTGTAAGTTATTATATTTTTAATCTTGCTTCTTTATAACACCTCACAATGCTCATCCCTGTTTTTTGTAATTTTGAATGCTAGTGTTTACGTTCATCATAGCTCAGGGACAACAGCTGGTCATAAGTCAAATAGTTGTTACTTTCTTCTGTTGCTTTGAAAAACTTTTGTCTGTTTCTATTCTTCCTTTCCTTGAAGTGTCCCAGATATTTATAGAACTCTGATTTTGTAAAAGTTGGGCTTTAAGGCCATCATCAATCACTGACAGAATCTTCTTATTCTAATAGGAGAAACTTGTAAATGTTAACATTTTCTACAATTTAGGGCATTGTTTGCTGTTTAAATTTTTTGATGAAACTTTGGAGTCAGGAACTTCTTTATGATTGTAACTGTATATGAGGAAGTAAATTGATACCTGCCATATATTTTTTAAAAATATGTAATGCAGGAAATCTTTAGATTGTTTGAGTAAATGGCTCTCTGGGAAAAAGAATTTTCTCAGTTTCAACATAAATTGAAATAATACCAAATATCTACAGTGAATCTAATTTAATTTTATATACCATACTTTGTTTTCTCCATGTATTTTGAAAAAGTGATAAAGTATTTAACACAGGCATGGTATAATCTACTTCCCAGTAACTTGGCTAGATGGATGTTAGCTCTAATATTATGACATATAATATGAAAAACAATGCAAGAGAAAAAAGTAAATATTATTGAATGGTGGTACTTGTCGAGCAATTGGTTAACAATATCTTACATCGAGGACGTAGTATAGTATTTCATATTTGTAATGTTGAATGATTTTTGTTGTTTTTGTAATTTTCTTACATTACCATTTTGATGACTTTGTTTTATATAAACATGCATGTAAATTTGCATATCTTTAGATATAAAGTAAAATGCTTAGATATAATCTTATAATTAATATATATAAAAACTACAGAGTTTTAAACTCATGAGCCCAAAAGTGCATCTTGAAATTCTAATAACATCTATGACAGTATCATTTGACAATGGCATCTTAAACATATTAAGGTAGTTTTGTTTTAGAGTTTCCAATTAAAGATTTACATAATCCCTCAAAATAATTGACTTTTTGTTGCAAAAAAAACTGCTTACCTTGGAATGTTCAAAAAGTACATTTCCTCTATGGATCTATAATCGTGGTTCTGCACACCTTATGGGACTTTCACAGACGTAGGAACGTTTAATTGAAAATGATTGAGTGTTCAACACACCACAGATGCCCAGCCTAAATAACAGCAGTGAGATTACCCAGAGTCAGCTTCTTGTTTCAGAAACAAAACCAAATATATTCGGTCTCATTTCTAAGATAAGCACTTGTGTGTTTCCAGAGAGTCAAAGAGTGATTAAATTTTGAAGCCATGAGATGGAAGAAAAAGACCATATGTGCCACAGAAAAGAAACACACAGGGGAAGGAAAACACATTGATATATATATATATATATTTTTTTTTTAATTATATAAACTTAGAGCTAATTTCCCAATATTATATCTTTGAAAATATTTTAGAAAAAAATTACTATATTGTCTTTAATTTTTAATTAATTAATTGAGACATTTATATCTCTCTAGATATCAGGTACAAGGAAAGAAAAACATTCTAAATATCCTGTAAACTTTGTTAGCTAAAGACTGCCATTGAGAGAATATCTGTAATGATAAGGAGGCACTCATTATGTTTATTCAGCCAATGGTTTTGGTGACATATTAAGCATGATATTTAATAAGAAAGGCATATTATTGAGGAGTGTTTACCTTTAACTTATTGCTTATTTTATTTACCTTGTAAGGCTTCCCAATATATTCCATTGCATTGGCATTGCATCTGCATTAGTATTGTTTTGTAGTTTTAGCCTGCATTCTAATCTTCTTAAAGATATATAAAATTAAGGATATAATATAACGAGTTTTTTAAAAACAAATGTATATAACAATAATTATTATATATCTAATCACAAATATGGGTGATTTGTGATTAGAAACTATTTAGACATATTTAGAAACTCCTTTGATAATATTTAGATATGCAAACACTAAGTTTACATAACTGGCAATTTATAACTATTTGATAAATGGACTTTCTTAGCAGTTTATGAGAATGCTCTCATTTTTGCTAACTGCAACAAGTTATTGTGAGAAATCAATATGATTGGATAACTGAAAACACTGTAAACATGATAACATAACCATTAATGTTGTTAAAATTTTAAAAGAGAGTACTACCCCAATTCTACCATTTATCAACTGCGTGACTGGAAAAGGTCATAGAACCATAACAAGACTTATCATCCTCCTCTACAAAACGGCAATAGTTATAATAGTCTTTATGAACTTTTTATAACAGGATAGTTGTGTGGTGTAAATAAGACAATAAACATCAGTGAACTTTGAAGTCTTTGCTAAAACAAGACTGTGCATATCACAGGCCGCGGATGTTCAACCACTCATGATCCATGACATTCACTTAGTTCTGGTAGTTTAAGGCCTCCCATATCAACTGCTTTGGTTTTTCTGTCAAAACTCACTAACTGATTAATTCTCTAATCCCAGCAGAAATACTCTGGAGAGTAGCCTTTCCCACATTTGTTGTACCAAAATTCATTCTCTACCTGTTCTAATCCTTTCCAGTCATTCTAAAAATACTTTCTACTATCACACTATAAAGGTGCTGTTCTGTGGCTTGAAGTAGTCCAGTTTCCCATTTCTAGCTATATTACAGTTTTTAGGGTTCATGCACTTATTTCTCTTCTAGCAGCTCATAATTTCTATCCTCAACTAAAACAGCCATATTGATCTATCAGTTTTGTGATGACTTTAGTCTGGATTTCTTTGCTGTTCAATCATGCTTTTGAAAGTCACAAACCTTCATCCTATAGTGTGTTCATTCTACTTGTAACCTTGAATTTCAGAGCCATGGAAGAAATCTCAGATAATAACTCAGTTTTTAGAGTTGTCATAGTAGCCCAATATCAGAATGTGTATTAAATATAAAACTAAGAACACCGAGGAGAAAACTTGGTAAGATACACTACAAGAAATTCTTTTTAAAATAATAAGTTGGCATCTATCTCATGGTTATTATTTTTAATGAAATGACATGGGGCAGAAATTTTATATATACTGTCATTAATTTTGAAAAATTGATGACTGTATTTTATTTTCTTAACTTTAGAGAATAAGAATACTGAATGTAGAAGAGTGAACCCTAATGTAAACTATGGGCTTTGAGGTGATAATGATGTGTCCACAAATAACAATGGGTCCATGGGCTCATTTTCTGTAATAAACATACTGCTGTTTTGTGGCATGTGGATAGTGGTGAAGGCTATGCACCTGCAGGGACAGGGGATTTGGGAACTCTGTACTTTTGACTCAATTTCACCAAAACAAAATTGTTCTAAAAATAAGGTGCATTAGAGCAAGGGGCATAAAGGAAAGAATAAACAAATGGTACATTATCAAAATAAAAAGCTTCTGAATGGTAAAGAATACAATAGCAAAATGAAAAGGGAACCAACAGTATGGAAAAATATATTAACCAGTGATACATCAGAAAAGGGTTTGACCTTCAAAATACATAAAGAACTCACACGACTCCACTCTAGGAAGACAAACAACCCAATTAAGAAATGGGCAAAGGACCTGAACAGACAGAATTTCCAAAGAAGACATACACAGGGCCCAGAGACATATGAAAGGATGCTTAACATCACTAGCCATCAGAGAAATGCAAATTAAAATCACAATGAGATACCACTTCACATCAGGCAGAATGGCCATCATAACCAAATTAACAAACAACAAGTGCTGGAGAGGTTGTGGAGAAAAGGGATCCCTAGCGCACTGTTGATAAGAATTCAGACTGGTCTAGCCACTGTGAAAAACAGTATGGAATTTCCTCAGAAAACTAAAAATGGAACTGTCTTTTGACACAGCAGTTCCACTGCTGGGATTATACCCTAAGAATCCTGAAACACCAATTCAAAAGAAGCTATGCACCCCAGTGTTCATAGTAGCACAATTTTCAATAGCCAAGTGTTGGAAGCAACTTAAGTACCCATCAGTAAATGAGTGGATCAAAAAACTGCGGTGCATTTACACAATGGAATACTATGCAGCAGAAAGGAAAAAGGAGCTCATACCATTGACAGAATGGATGGAACTGGAGAGCATTATGCTAAGTGAAATAAGCCAGGTGGTGAAAGACAAATAGCATATGATTTCACCTACCAGTGAAAATTAATCAACAGAACAAACAAGCATGAAAAATATAACCAGAGACATTAAAATAAACAAACTGATATTTTGTTTGGAAGATCTATCCATTGTTGACAGTGGAGTATTAAAATCCCCTACTATAAGTGTATTGCTATCTATATCTTTCTTGAAGTCCTCCAGGATTTTCCTTATATATTTCGGTGCTCCTATTTTCGGTGCATATAGGTTTGCAATGTTTATGTCTTCTTGATGGATTCTTCCTTTGAGTATTATGAAGTATCCTTCTGTGTCTCTTTTTATGGTCTTTGTTTTGAAGTCTATCTTGTCTGATACAAGTATTGCTATCCTGACTTTTTCTTCCTGTCCATTTGCTTGGAATATTTTTTTTCAACCCTTCACTTTCAGTCTGTGTAGGTCTTTTGTTCTGGGGTGGGTCTCTTGTACGCAGCACATGTATGGGTCATGTTTTCTTACCCATTCAGCTACTGTATGTCTTTTAATTGGAGTATTTAATCCATTTACATTTAAAGTTACTGTTGATGGGTACTTACTCGTTTTTTCCCTTTGTACTTGTGCTCCTCGCGCTCTCACTCTTTCTCTTCATCTTCTTAAAGCAGTCCCTTTAGCATGTCTTGCAATGTTGATCTGGTAGAGATGTATTGTTTTAGCCTTCTTTTGTCTGAGAAACTCCTTATTTCACCTTCCATTTTAATTGAGAGCCTTGCTGGGTAGAGTAGTCTTGGTTGCAGGTCTTTTCTTTTCATTACTCGGAATATATCTTGCTGTTCCCTTCTGGCTTGTAGTGTTTCTGTGGAGAAATAAGCTGCTAGCCTTATCAGGGCCCCTTGTATGTTACTCCTGTTTCTCCTTTGTTGCCTTTAAGATTCTCTCTTTGTCCTTGATATCTAACATTTTAATTATGATGTGTCTTGGAGTGAGTCTCTTTGGGTTCCTCTTGATTGGGACCCTCTGTGCTTCCTGGACTTGTGTGACTTTCTCTCTCCTCAAATTAGGGAAGTTTTCCATCATTACTTTTTCAAACAGGTTTTCTATCCCTTGCTCCTCTTCTTGCCCTTCTGGTATTACTATTATATGGATATTATTATATTTCATGTTGTCCTACATTCCCCTTAACCCCTCTTCATTTTTTTGAGCCTTTTTTCATTTTCTTGCTCTTTCTGGGAGTTTTTTCCTACCATGTCCCCCAGCTTGTTAATTCAGTCCTCTGCTTCATCTAGCCTGATTTTGATTCCTTCTAGTGTGTTCTTCAATTCAGAAATTGTATTCTTCATTTCCTCTTGGTTCTTGTTGATAATTTCTATATCTTTTTTTCATGCTGATATTATTTGCATAAGTTCCTCATAGTTTCTCTGTAGTTTTTTGTATTTCTCACTGAGCTCACTGAGTTCAGTGAGCTTCCTTTATAATCATTGTTTTGAACTCAATATCTGATAGTTTACTTGCCTCTATTTCATTTAGTAGTCTTTCTGGGGATCCCTCCTTTCCTTTTGGTTAGGGGCTGTTTCTTTGTCTTCCCATTATTTGTCTGCCAGAGCAAAACCACAAGCCCAGGAAATAAACCCATGACCATAAAATCACAAGGATATTGTGGAACTGAATGATGAATTAAATCAAATGGACTTAACTGATATATATAGAACCTTTCATCCCAAAGAAGCAACTTACACATTCTTTTCAAATGGACATGGAACATTTTCAAAGATAGACCACATGATAGGACATAAAACAAGCCTCAACAAATTTAAGAAAATTGAAATCATATCAAGACTTTTCCAGACCACAAGGATGAGTGGATCAAAAAACTACGGTATATTTACACAATGGAACACTATGAAGCAGAGAGGAAGAAGGAGTTACTACCCTTCGCAACAGCATGGATGGAACTGGAGAGCATTATGCTAAGTGAAATAAGCCAGACAATGAAAGACAGATACCATGTGATCTTGCCTATAACTGGAATCTAATCAACAAAATAAATAAGCAAGCAAAACATAACCAGCAACATTGAAATGAAAAACAAACTGACAGTAATCAGAGGGGAGGAGAGAGGGAGATGACAGGAGAAAGGGAGGGGAAGTGTCATCAAGGAATATGCATAAAGGACCCATTGACAAATCCAAATGGGGGAAAGATTGAGGGTGGGAGGTAGGGGTGGGTGGGGCTGGGGAATGTGGTGACAGGAAAATGTTGACCAAAAAAAAAAAAAAAAGACTG
>PVJD01004093.1:0-48573 GCA_004026545.1 Mormoops blainvillei | reverse complement strand
AAAGGGGGGAAAATGGGACAACTATAACAGCATACTCAATAAAATATGTCAAAAAAAAACAGGAACAAACAGAGTAAACAGAAGAGAGGCGGGAGGGGATAACAGAGGGAAAAGGGAAGGGTAATCAAGGAACATGTATAAAGGACTCATACACAAAGCCAAAAAGGGGTAGGATCAATGGTGGGAGGTGGGGATGGGAGGGAAGGGGGGAGTTGTGGGGGTAAAATGGGCAAAACTGTACTTGAACAACAATAAAAACATAAAAATAAAAAATAAAAAGTAAAATATAAGATGCATTAATTTTTAAAAATATTTTGTATGGTTAAGTGACTTGGTCAGGACAATGCAGGCCAAAGATAGCTGCAAGATTTATAATTCAAATCTAGTTTTATATCCCTTTTTCCACTTTACCACACAACTATTTGTGCCTAAGAGCATGATAGCTTAGGCTTTATGCCTGAAGATGAACAACAAGCTGATTATTAATTAGACAGCCTTCTATACCACTGATGGAAGGTGAGAAACAAACTTTGTAAAATTAACATCTGTTATTTGTTAGGTAAAATGATATACAAAATTGCTATTATTGTAGGACAATTTTTTTTTGAAAATTCATATTTTGTGTTGTTTTGGCATTTCACTCTGGATGATAACCTTCCTTTTTTAACTCCTAGTTTGTTTTGTCATTTCTTTTGGCTTTGATTGGGTTGTATGACAATTAGAAAGCAACATGTAATTGGCAAAGAGGGACATACTAGGCTGAGGAAACTGACCTGATATAAACCTGTTTTGCTTTAATTTGATTCTCATTTTTAATCTCTATTATGCTAATTGAAAATACATCAGTATGTTCTTATCAGATTTCTTCTTAAATTCTTGATAATTTCAAAAATAGATATATAATGGCTGCTCTAAACACCTCACTAGTTGTTATATGGTATGTGATCTGCCTTCCTAAAGATTAAAATCTTCCTTTCTGTACAGATTAGGGATCTATGCAATTGCATATACTAAATTAATGGGAATAACAGAAGAAAAGTTGTGGTTACCAGAAGGCTAAATAAAACAAACATTGTGTTGGATACATAGAAAAATTTAACAATACCTATAATTATTTTTTAGAATAAATGTCAAATACACATTTAACTGGATATGCCCCATTGCTTTCTTAAGGTGTATTTGAAAAGTGTTAAACACTGGCCTTTGGGTTAAAATGAATGATAATTCCTCAGTTATAGCATGTGGGGTACAAACCCACACCTTTTAAGGTCATGGCTTTAATGTAATATAACAGCTTTTTATTATTATTATTATCTCCCTCTCTCTACTTCTGTAAATGAAAAATGCTGCTGTCTGAAAGCTGTCTGGGAATGCAGCCAAAGAAAGAAGAAGGTTGCAAAAACTCTGGGGACTTGAAAGCAAAGTGGTTGGCATTAGTTTGGTCCTCACTTTAAACTAAAATTAAAACAATTGACAGACATGTACAGTAATCTCTCTTTTAAGGAAAGAATAGAATGCCTCTATAGCAATGTCAAGTGGAACAATTTGGTCCTGGCCCAAGTTATGCAGCTGTTCAGTGGGAAAACAGTAAAAGGCTTCAGTCCAAAACAGGCAAATAAGGCAGGTTTGTTCATAAAGAGTCACTAGGGCCCTCACATTTAGAACAATGAAAACAGCATGAGCATACAGGCCACAGGTTAGGGACATTTTCAGCACAAGTTCATCCATATCAGCATTTGTGAGTTATACAGAAGATAGTCGTGTTTTGTTTACTACCAATATGCCTAATAGCCTCAGGCAAATCATAAATTCATCAAACATTTTGAAAGAAACAATAAATATTTGGTCATCCATTAAAGATATTATTTAAGTCAGCGATGAGCTGTAAGGAATCATGTATCCATTATCCACTTTTGATTCCCACCTGCTCATTAAAGGTGGATCAGGTAAATGGAAAGATAAAAGAAATTAAGGGTTTTGTGAACCAATCAGCTGAGCCACAGTGTTGCTTGTCAGTTGTTCCAAAATAACAAAACGGGAAATCAAGTATAATAGCTCCAAAGTAATGGAGTGGAAATTTGGTAGTAAAATAGGGAAGTTGAACCTGTCCATTGGCTACTATGATATCATATCCTTCATTTTTACTCCCACACTTTTTAGGCTTTTTTGATCCTATATTAAAATATGAACAGTCTTTCTATTATTTTTTATTTCATAACTTGTTTGACATAAATCCCTTTTCTTATTTCTCTTCCATTTTTCTCTGATTCATTTTCTGAAATGGGTGACCCTCCCATTACTTTGCTTCCTCACCACCTACTATGTCCCTGATTAATCCATTTCAATTTGCCTTCTGTTCTCTCTGCTCTGGTGAGGCTGTTTTCTTTACGAGCAGTAAAATTTACTTTAGGGAAAATCCAGTGATTTCTTCTCCATCTTCTCTTGTTTTTTGTCCTAACTGCCTCATCTGGCACTGTTGGAGATATAATATAAATTAAAGAGAAGCTGGAAATTAGACTATCTTTAAAGGAGTTAATGCCTACATTTATTGGAAATGATAGTTACTTTGAAACTGTAGAAGAGTGGATTTTAAGATGATTAGGAAGGACATAAGAAAACCAATGGTCTAAACAGGCAGTAAGGAATGTTAGCTATACCTTTAATGCCAATGGTCTGCCAGACAACAAGGGAAAAAAATGAGGGTGGGAATGACAATACAACATAAGAAAATAATTTAATATACATTTACTTGTGTGCCATATTGGGACCTAAGGATAAAGAAAGAATATAATGACTATACTAATTAGAGGTTTTCCATATGCTGTAAACTCATGCTAGAAACAATCAGTTTGGTAGGAATTTGGCAATTTTTGAGAAAGGTAATAAATAAAGAAGAAAGTCTAATAAAAGAGTATGCATGGCAAGAGTAAAATGTGTCTTGAGACTGACTAGTTCTTCACCTTCAAGTTTCTGTGGGTTGAACTCCAGGGCTAAAGATTATTGGAGGACTCATCTTAGTTTTTCAAAACTTACTTTGGCTAACATAACCGACATTTTAGAGTCGCAATGGAAATAGCAGAAAACAGCTTAAAGAACGTAAACTTTGGATGGATAAGGCATATATACTTGGAAACAAAACTATGGAGGGAAAGTAAAAGCAAAAAGCCTTTGCTATGCTCTGATCCTGATTATGTTCCTTCATATCTTGGTATTCCAAACCCTGAGGTTATAAGGGAGAACAGAAGTGAACAAACAGAACGGAAGCCTACAAAGAGAAAAGGAAGGAGGATAGACAGAGTTGAAAAATAATAAGCAGAAGGAACAGGACTGAAGATGGAAGGGAAAGTGGAAAGTCTCTGGTATTAGGTACACAGAATCAGGAGTAAATTCGGATTTCACTGGCTAGAGCTACTACACTTCTTCCCCTATTTAAAGTGCTGAACTTGTAGCCAAATGCTCTTGTTAAAATTTTAATTCTAAAATGCAGTCACATTTTGATAGCACATTACAGTTGAAAAATATTTTCTATAGGTAATTTAATTTTGTCAGGAGGTAAGAATTATTGAAGTGAATTGTGCAGGATATATGCAGTAAGGGTACTAATAAAAATGTTTTATTTTAAACATTTTAAATGTTTAAACGTTTCTTAAAAGATAAATTAATACACTAATTCATAAGTGCTCTTTGAATCTGCATATTTACTAAATAATTACTAAATATTTAGGAAATAATTATTTAAAGAAAGCAGTTTTAAAATACCAAAACTATGATAAAGTATAAATATGCATAGTGTGATAAAAAGCACAATGCCATAAAATTGAAGAATTTTAAACTTCTGTCTTAAAACATTTAGAAAAATTATTTATGGCATAACATGAAACCTGCACTTACATAACAAACAGTATTAAAAACAAATTTAATAATTTTACTTGACTTTGTATTTCAGGTTTCTTAGGATATATTCCAGAATTGAAATCACTGGACCAAAAGGCAGTTCCATTTTTATTTCATTGAGGATACTACATACTGTTTTCCACAGTGGCTGTGCCATTGTGCCCTTCCAGTTATTTACAGAAGAGAATTAAATTCCTTTTCTTAATATTTAAACCAAAATGCAAATCAATTGGAATTTTTTAAAAAAATCAAATCATTAATTTATGCTAGACCTAGAGTGTTATTATATTAGAATGATCCAATGGCTTTCAAATAATCTTTGAATAATCCATATTTGGATAATCCACACTGATTTGATTTTTGTATAAAAAGTAGATTTCCTATGAGTTTGCTGCTTATAAACATGAATGTTAAAAATTATAATTCTAAAGTTGAAGTAATGTTAGGACTCATGTATTCTAATAATGAAATACAATTGAAAATGCTGAGCTTGTGACCCCTTTCATTCACATTCCCCCCAAGCAAATCACATTAACAAGTTATGTTTTGTGGGAGCTGTTATATAAGAAATGTAGAGTTGATTTCCCTTATTAAGAAAGTGCTTCCTCATCTAACTTTAAAACTTGGGCATATTTTGAATATGCTCCAATATTTTCAAAGTTTCTCATGGGAGAGTAAATTCAACAATATGTAACTTTTATCAATCTGATGACATAAACAGTGACTGATTAAGCCTATACTCCTTTTCAGGTTGAAATATCTTACTGAGGAAAAAAAAAGGAGAAAGCTGGAAACCATCCCAGAAACTTCACTAGATGACAAAGAAAAAGACCAATCTTCCACAGACACTTAATGAAGACATGGTTCAGGGGGTTTTCCATTGTAGAGATCATTTTGCCCACCAAGCCAAGACAAAAGCAGTGGATTTCTGCAGTTAAAGCCTGTAATCAAAGCAGAAGAGAAGAAAACAAAAAAACTTCATTGCTCATTAAATCACTTACAGTGGTTTTCCCTTGGATTCACAAGTCAGAATTAAAGGCTGTCCTTCTTGTGGGAAAGGAGTGGATGGTATAATCTTAACTGATGGTGTATCTAGAAAAAAAATGAAAAGGTCTTTAACACATATAAAACTATACATTTAGTAATTGTACATCATGCTGTGTGTTCATGCTCTTTTTTATAATTGTGTATATTCGAAAGGGATTTCTTAGATTTGGTGAAGCAGAGTATGTAATTTTAAGAAGCTACCAGCCTGTCCATGGAAAGCTAACAGAAATATCTGAATGTTTAATGAGCACTACTGTTGTATTATTTCTGAAATCTGAATTTAAAAGTGAAATTGCAAAAAACTTGGCTGAGATAAATATCAAGCATTTCATACAATTGTTTCTTCAACTATTTATAGACAGCTATGAATACTATTATTGTGGGCTGAATGCATTTTTGTACATTTGAATAACAACACTCTCAATGTTGCAGGAATACCAGAAGCTTACAATAAAGTACCCATGAAAAACTCAAGATCAACTACTATCTCACAGCATTATGCAGAATCTTTTTGAAAAATGCAATAATGCAGTACTTGGTGCATGGTGCTTGCTCTGAAGTACAGTTAGCAAGTCATTTGAAATAATTATTCGGAATATTGCTAAAAGTTAACATTTTGTTATATATGCTACAACATAGTTGTTATAAAATTATTTACTTCCCTTTAGTAATAAAATCACCTCTAGTGGAAAAAAGGTTCAAGAATACTTTAAGACATTTATATTTATAACTTTATGCCATGTAATATTCTTTATATATATATAAATGTAACATATATATATATATATGTAACAGAAATGGAAAATAAGCTAAAGAAAGGAGACAACGTAAACTATATCATTTCTTCATGAAACTTTGCTAAGTCTTGGCACTGTGTATCTCACAGTCAACATGGAATTACCTCCTCCTCTTATCTCCATTATAAGGAACATAGGCTCTGAGCATTCCTGAGAGTGAAAGTTAGTCACATCCTTCCCTTAGTTGTGATGGAAGAATAGAACTGCCCTGGGGTTATACACACGCTCTGACTCTGAAGCCAATTAAATAAGTATCAGTCGACTGTGTAATTTTCAGGTTAGAATGTTATTTCAGGGATATAGTCAGGTTTGTCACATATAGACAAATAAACCTTATACTTATGAATTATTTATTCTTTCTAAACTCATTTTTCCCAATCATTTAAACAAGAAAATACATTTAAGATAATCAACAGTGTTATCCAGGTTACAAACAGGTATTCCATATATATCATAGTAAATAACTGCAGTGTAAAATTACCCAGGAAGAAAAAAGAATTTGAAGAAATATGACACATACTCATTGTATTTTTAATTAGAAGAAAAAGTAGTAAAATATTCACACCACTAATTTTTCTATTATTATCACAGTTACTGACTAGAATTATCATGTAATTTTGTCTTCAAAGCAGAACATTTTTTAAAGTAAGAGAAAATATTAATAATTATGAAGGGAAACAGCTGTGAGTAAGAATAATTTTGGGCAAACTGAGGTCTATGAATTTTTGAAATTTAACTATGTATACCTACAATAAAATTTAATTTTCTTCTGACAATATAAAAGAAAGCTTTATTTCCAGAAAAAAAAAGTAGAAGAAGAAAGATCAAAAAAGTATGATTTTGAGAAAGAAAATTGTGTTAATTTGGGTGTCTGTGATGGTTAATTTTATGTATCAACTTGAATGCATCAAAGGATGCCCAGATATTCAACCAAACATGGTTATAAGTATGTCTATAGAAGCATTTTGGAGGAGATTAATGCTTATTAATATTTTATTTTAACTTACAATTTACTTTTAATACCATTTTGTATTATTTTTAAGTTTATAGTAAAGTGATTAGACAGTCATATATTTAATAAAGTATTCCCCCTGATATTTCCAGTACCTACCTGGCACCACACAGAATTATCACAATATAGTTGACTATATTTCTTATGCTGTACTTTACATACTCATGACTATTTTGTAACTGTCAATTTGTACATCTTAATCTAGAGGAGGCTAATACTTAAATTGTTAGATTTAACAAAGCTGTTTGTTCAAAATAAAGTGGGTGGATCTCATCCAATCCATTGAAGGTTTGACTAGAACAAAAAAGCTGACCCTCACCCAAGTAGGAAAGAATTATTTCTACAAATGAAGGCATTGACTTTTTTTGTGCCTTTAGACTTGAACTGAAACACCCTGGGTCCTGAGCCTGCTGGCCTTCAGACTGAAGTGACATCAGTTCTGGCTCTCAGGTTTTTGGACTCAGAATGAAACTAAATAATTGGTTCTTCTTGTCCCTTGCATGCTGACTCAGATTGAAGATTCAGAGACCTGCCAGCCTCCATAATTGTGTGAGGAATTGCTTAGTGTGTGCGTGTCCATTCTGTCTATTAGTTCTGTTCTCTGGAGAACCCTAACTAGTACAGAATCCTAAAACAATGAACTTGAGACATGTTTTTTTTACGAGAGGTGAGCTCAGAAAGCCCTGAGAAATGGAATAGAAAGGGAAGGAAGAAAATTAAAAAATGTGTTATTGAGCAAATTATACCAGGGATAAGTGGGGTTCAGCCCTGCTGTGGAACTCTGAGAAACAATGTAGGGCATGCATCAGAGTTATGTTCCTTAATGGGTAAGGCACAGGAGTGCTTAGGGAATACAAGGTCTGTCCAGAAGGTATCCAGCCATGAGACATTTATTGAAGAAGATACAAGATACAGGAAACATTGTACATAGGACAACGATGCTTCAGTCCCCTTCAAAGTAGGTACCTTGGGACCTCACATAGTTCTCCCAGTCACCATCAGCTCCCCCATTGTATTTTCCTGAATCTCACTGATGGTTGGAAATCTCTTCCCTTCCAAAGGTGATTTTAGTTTTGGGAAAAGCCAAGAGTCTCAGGGTGCCAAATCTGGGCTGTAATGGGGCTGAGTCACCTGGGTGATTTGATGTTTTGCCAAAAAAGTCTGCATGAGACTGATGCATTGCCGTGATGAGGCTGCCAATCATCAGTTGCCCATAACTATGACCTTCTCAATCATCCAAATAGTTTTGTGGAGGAATGTTCAAGCTTAAGGCAATGTATGATTTGCACAGTCACTTTGAATATGATGGCCACACAGTACACGTGCTCACTCAATGTCATCTACTGCCCCCAATGACTAGTACAGTGAAGTCATCGTTGTTCCCACATGCGCACTCCAGTCCACCCTCCGTGGCCACCAGATTATGTTGATGTCATGCAAACCATTATTGGAATATTAACAATGGCTGGAATTTTTCCGTACATACCTTGTTTTTACCAGTTCTCATTAGTTCTTGATAAGAATTGCTCTGGAGGAAGGTGAGAGTATTATCTCCCTGGAACTCCTGTTCTACTCAATGCAAATAAATGCGTATGTCAAAGGGATATGGATGGGAAAGTATCTGTTTCAATTAAGTAAAATATACAGTGACAGCTATTTGAAGAGAGGAAAACAGAATATGGTCTGATTTTTCTTAGCACTGCACTTTAGTTTAAATAGTCTATTAGACAGGTATGAATTTGTATAACAAACAAATAGTTTCTTGAAGCATGGTTCAACATTCTCTTCATATTCAAAATACAGAATTCAGTTATAACCACATGTCAATGCAGATAATATGCTTAACATGTATTTCTATGAAACATTTATGAAACCACCAAATAACTTCTAAATTACCAAAATCAAGTGATATAATACTCTTATATCACATCAGAATGTTGATGTGAAATAAAATATTGATTAGACTCAAATGTTCCTAATTTTCCCTAGGTTTATTTAACACATCTCCTCTTCATCACTTGCTCCCCACATTTCTGACTCAACTCTTATATCTCTAGTTACTCTCAGACTCTGTTCAGTTGTCTTCTTATATTTAGTTTTTAGATATTTTGAGATCACCAAGAATGCAATTCACAATCTGTTCTCACGTAATTTTCTCTAGGTCTTTTCAGTAATATGCATCTTTTCAGTTTCTATCGATTCACCAATCACTCTCAGATTTATCCCAGAGCAGTTCTGTACCACAAGCTCTACTTACATGTATGCAGCACCTATTTGACATGTCCAGTAGAATGGCTAAAAGACATGGCATATTCGATATGTCCAAAATGAGCTTAAAGTCTCCAGCCTTCCCTTTCGGCAATCTCTATTCTATTTGACAGCACCAGTCTCTATCCACTATATACACCAGACACCTTTTGTTCTTTTATTTTTTCTAAATTAGTCAACTAATCACATCTTGCTGATCTACCTCCTAACTAATTTTCAAATCTTATTTCTTTTTTATAGTTCCACCATCACTTCTTTTATCTACTTTACCATAATAGTGGTCTCCCTTGTACCAATTTTCCACCTGTCTAACTCTTCTAGAACTAAAGAAAATTGTGTTCTGAAAACATAAATGTGATCACATCAATTTTCTGGTTAAAATCTTAGATGGTTAATCTTTGCTTTTAGGATTCCAAGCAAAATCATTAGCATAGCCTTGCTAAGAACAGCCATTCATTACTCAAAAATTCGGTCGGATACCTCTGCTCCATGCTCTGCATTTTACTTTGCGTAATTTTTAAAAAGTCACTGCTGCGTGCTCAGTGCCTGTGTAGTGCTTTATACAAAATCTGTGCTTAATAAACAAATTATTAAATAAATGAACACACAGAACTTTATATATCTTATCATCAGTTTGGTACATTAATTCTGAAATATTAGAAAAAATAATTGAAATTTATTGGTGCTTGATGTGTGTAAAATGAACCTTAAATATTCATATCACAAACCTTAGGCTGACTTTTACTTAAAGCTCATATTTACTTTATTTACATAGCTTTTACTGAGTTTCTTCCTATTACAAATTTTCTGCATTAGATAACATTAAGTGACAGCTTTTCAGGATTATAAAATGGAAATTTGTTTTTTTTAAATTCAAATACCACATACTAATTGCCTCCCCTCATCTAATTTTTGGCAGGGGAAGAACTCAGTTTATGAAGGAATTTATTTAAATATTCACCCAAAATTCCACTTCCATGATTACATTTTAACCACGTCAAATACTATAATAACATGATTATTACCCCAAATTTGATTTCATCTCAAATATTTTTTTTAGTAACAGGGATCAAATTGGTCTATAACAGATTTTTACTTAACATTATGGATCTGTCATTATTATTTGTTTTATTTTCATCACTCACATTAGTGTAGCTATAAGGGAATTGATCAAGTACTTCCTTAGGATAAAATTAAGGTAGAACTAATTTAGTGAAATATGAATGACATTCTAAAAATAATACCTTTAAATTGGTATAGAACTCCTATACTTACTCAGTTATCTCAGACCAAAACAAACAAACAAAAAAAGCAAAACAAAAATGATGGTCTCACACAAAAAAGTGTTAATTTTAACTTTATAATTTCTAGAATTTCACCAAAATATTTATTATTTTAATAATTGAATCTCTTATGTAAATATTTTGTGTATTATTTCTTTTGTTATGTATAAAATAAAATGGAGATTCAGGAAGAGCACAATGCACAAGAGATAATAGGATAATTTTATAAAATAATCTTAAATTTCTACACATGCTGTTGTTTTTACTAATGAAGATATGAGTGTGAATGAAAATGTAAATAATGTATGATTAAACCTTTTATTATATATGTTATTGACAAGTTATCTATTAAAATTACATAAAGGTGTTTTTTTTTTTTCCGGTATGTATTTAAGTTATTTGTGAATTTTTTTTGGCTGAGGTTTTCATTTCAAATACAGTCAAACCTCAGTTCTCAAATGTCTCCTGTCTAGAACAATTAAGTTCTCAGCCAAGTTGTTCACGGAAAATGTCTCCATTGTCAAACAAAATCACCATTCTAGACCCAACAGACCTCTCATGCTGATCCCTGTATGATCAGTCACACATCTCTCAGGCACCATTCAGTTTTTTAACAAATCTTTTTTTGAACAGCCGTCGGGAACAAATTAATTTTGAGAACCCCAGTTCCACTGTACATTTCAAAGTATTCAAAATATTTTTTAGCAAACTTTCCTAAAATAATAATTCCAAAGTTGCTTTGGAAATATTCCTCTATTATTTGGTCTTGATGCAATAAGAATTGCATTTCATCCTGCTCTACTTCAACACAAAACAGGATTACAGTTTTTATATATCTTCTTATTTCAGTTTCGGACATTAATTCTCAATTAAATTACTAATATAAGGGTATTGTATTATACCACTTAATAATAGTAAAAAAGGGGGAGGAATGTAAAAATGCATTATTATTACTGCTATTATTTACCCTTGTTTTATCTTATATGTTAAACTTAGATTTTTTTTGGTAAACTAACAATTCCCATGTCTATTTTAAAATGTCTTCAAATAAGTCAACTCTAAACACTATATTTATTGAAAATAAATGTATATATATAATTTATATTATATATAATATGTCATGTTTATAATATATTATACTTCAAATATGTATAAAATACATATTTGAGTGACAGGGAACAGTAAATAAGTAGATTTAAATTATTTCATAATATAGGATTTATACTGTTTTTACACCAGTATACTGTTATTACAAAAACTGTCATTAGTTTAAAAAAACAACAACAACATTTTTTAATTTAAATGGCTGCTTTATCTACCACATTTTGAGCATTCAAGATCCAGGATCTTAACCTATAGAAGTACGTTTCTCCAAAGCCTAATAAAATACCTTCTATGTTGTAAGAGTTCTTTAAATTTTGGGTGAATAAATGAATGGGCTTCTTTCTATTTCTCTCAAAATACAAGCAAATGAGGAAGTTTTGCAAAAGCACATAAAAATAAGGATATATTCATTTATCTACAAATAATATTTTAGTATTTTAGAATTCATCTTTAAAATAATAAAAATATGAGAACAATTTTTGTTATTTTTACTTATCTGAGAAATTTAGAAAGAAATAAAATTACTAACAAAAGAGACATTAATAAACAAATATTGTTCTTTTGTTGTTCAAAAATTTAAAAGGTCTATTAACATAAGAAATGAGGACATCTCCTGTTCTATTTGAATGATTCAGTATTTGAATCAAAGTAAAGATACCCAGTAGAATGTATTTTCTATATCATTAACAATGATTTTAGAAAGGAGAAAAGATCTGTGATGAAGCTACTGTTAAATTATCTAATGCACAATCTTGAAAACACAAGCTCTTAAAGTATTTAGTGTCAATGGTTCAACAACAAAAACATTTATCCGTCACTAAGGGTTTTGTAGGTTAATAAAAGAACTTTTAAGTCAAATGTTTTACTAAACAAAAAGCCCTTACCCCCTTCCATAATGATAAAAAATGTAACAGCAATTTAAGGTTAATAAACAGTTATGTAGTTCCTAAAACATGCAAGGCACAGTGTTATTACTCATTTATACCTATTATTTTACTAGAATTGGAACATCATAGTATTATAACATTATACATTGTAACATTCGCACTGCAACTACTGAAGCTCAGATGTTTTCATAAATGGTATTACCGATTGCTTCCTATATGCTCAGGAAAGCCTGCTCTTCAGAGCAGAAATGGTCGCCATATTATTCACTGGTTTATCCTCAGTCTTAGAATAACTCCTGGGCTTCGATTAAATATGTCTTGAGTAAATGCATAAGTAAAAATTTTTTGGTAATTTTTCCAACTACTGGTCAGGTACACTGGTGTATTATAAAATTAAAATTGTCATAAATGTCTTCTAAGAATAGTAAACATTGGCCAAATACTTGGTAAATAAGTATGTTGGTGTTTCCTTTTCTTTCTTAGACTTCCCTAGAATTGGTGCTCTGTGTAGTATGTTCTGTGTCCTCTATTGTTTTTCAGAATCAACTCTTTCTCCATCTGGATGCATTGGCACTTAGTCCAAGATTTGTGTTTGGCTCTATATGACCTAGACCTTGTGAAACCTATCCGACAGTGTAACTGAATTCTATGCATAACTTGTTAAGTTGTCTGACTATAAGTCTTTTCTTTTTTTTTTTTAAACTCTCTCACATCCATCTCCCTCTCACATCTTTTTCTCTTTTGACTAATACATATATTATTTTAGGTGAAGGCAATTAAAATGTGCAAACTTCCACTTATAAGTTCTAGGGATGTAATGTTCAGCATGGCAACTATAGTTAATAATACCATATTTTATATTTAGAAGTTTCTAAGAGAGTAGATCTTAGAAGTTCTTATCACAAGAAAAAAATAATTGTAACTGTGTGAAGGTAATGGATTTTATGAAAATTGTAGTAATCGTTTTGCAATATACACATCTATCGAAGCATTATGCTGCACACCTTAAACTAATGCAAGGGGTTCCCCCCAAAATGGAATTATTTTCTGGAGGTCGGGCCCCTTGCAGTACAGGTTTCCCCTGCTATGTGACTGTTCTAGGAACCCATCCGTATCAGTGTACCAGCTGGTGTTGTTGTGAGAGGCTATATTCAGCTTCAATGAATTATTTTTGGAGATTCTTTCGGTATGTTTGCCCATTTCATGAAGGGTGATTTACAAGTGCACCAGCCCGCACTTCCCTGAGTGTTCAGCAGTTTTTGATCAAAAATGGCATAACATCCATGCCCCACCCTCCTTATTCACCTGATCTTGCCCCAAGCAACTTTCTTGTTTGTTTCCTTGGATGAAAAAAGTGCTCAGGGAAACTTTTTGCTGATGTGCAAGAGATAAAACTAAAACAGCAGGAGCACTAGTTTAAAAGCTATTTTGAGCAGTGGAAAAACCATCTTGATAGGTGTATTGCATCAAATGGACAGTACTTTGAAGATGACTGAAGTTTAAACATGTAAGAATAAATACACGATTACTTATAAATTAATTCTGGGTTGTTGTTTTTTTCCTGGTTCCCCCTAGCATGTCAGTTAAATCTTAATAAAACTGAGAAATATTTAAAAACTAAAATATAATCCCTTATCTTATTCATTACAGTATATCCTTATCTACATATACCACTAATAAATGCATAATTACCATGAATAAAACAAAATATCCCTACAGCAAATTTTTATCAAGAGAAATTTAAAAACTTGTAAGCATTTTGCAGATGAAAGAGTGATTCTTTACCATATAGCAATCTTACTGCATAAATGTTTCTAAACAAAATAATTTACTTGGTATCGTTATAAAGATCTCTTGGTACTTCACATTGATACCAAAGAATATGATGTACCAACTCACCTTTGTGAAGCCATTTTATTTATTCTAAAGTAGTGGTTCTCTACCGAAAGCAATTTTGCCTGCCAAGGACATGTGCCAGTGTCTGGAGACATGTTTGTTAGAGTGCGGGGGAGACCTAGAGGGAATACCACCGGCACTGAGTGGGTAGAGGCCAAAAGTGCTGCTGAGCCTTCTGCAGTGCATGAGACAGCCTCTGCACAACAAAGCTTTATCTAACCCAGAAAGTCAATAATGCCCACCTCTGAAATATTTACTTTTATTCTATTAATTTCCTATATGTTTCTTCCTTGTTACAACAAATTGGGGACTATTAGAGAACAGTAAAATTATGTGCATTTATAGGGGATGCTTGGTCCTCTCTCATACTTTAGTTTACTTCTATAATGAAAGAAATGCTAAGTACTCTGAGTATGGCCAATGTGATACTTCCCTGAAATAGGAATGTTGAAAACAAACTCGATTCACTACGACTTTTTATTAAGAGCAGTGGGTTGATATCCTAAGATTTAACCAGAACCATTTCAGCTGCAGCGCTTTCTGCTGCTCATTTTCTCTGGGTAAGAGTGCCTTTTTCTAAGATGTCCAGCTTAGGTTTTTTTTGTTTGTTTGCTTGCAATTTCACAATAAAATTCCAACTTCACTTTCCTTTTAATTTACAATATTCTTTTTATAATGCTCAAAACTATCAGGCACTTTTCCTTTAACAGTCTGTTAAATTACTTTTAATTCTAGTGAAACATTACTTTTATGGCAATCACATTTTTCAACAAATATGTATAAATTACTATGTGTACAAGACACATTATTACTATTATTAAGTGCTATACATCCACAAATATGATCAACCGTAATAATTTTGTCTCAATAAGAAGGATAAATCATATATCATTAAAAATAATGCAAAATTTAAAAATGAAAGCAACATAGCACTCTGATGAAGTGTTATGGGAGTTATTTAGAAGGATATTATACATATTTGTCAGAAACAAAGAAAGTTACCTAGAGAAGTGGCACTTGAAACAATTCATAGAATACATAGTATTTGAACTGGTGGAATTTTTCTAGAGGGAATTCAAGGTAGAGTTGAATAGAGTGGTGACATAGAGGAGAATGTAGGCTACTTGAGCAAGAGTTTGACCATTAAGTACGGTAATAAGAATTCACCTTACTTTTTTGATCAAGTGCGTAGCAGGCTCAGAAGCAAGATTTAGAAAGATATATGACCACAGGTAAAACTGAATGGATCAGGGAGCAATTAGAAACCAAATGTCTCTATTAGAAAGCTGAGCCACAGGAGGGTCTTATGTGGAAGGAAAGGTAGCAGTAAAACCACAGAAAACAAATGCTTCGATATTTGTGTTTATATTCTAGCTCATAAATTTTTACAGTTGAGAACTCTATAGTAGATTATTTTAAGTGCATTTTCTCTATAGCTGATTTATTATCTTTACTTACATTTTATCATATTTTTGCCATGCACACTTTTTTGCCTAAATTTTTGAGGGAAAAATAAAGATGCACATGTACATGGACAGTATTAATTCCGTGTCTACATAAATGTTTTTAATTTTAAATTGTTACTTAAAATTTCTTGTACCATAATATGTTCAAAAATAAATGATAAAATTCCTTCGAAATACAAAAAATAGGTATCTAAATATAAATAAATAAAAATTGAATTAAAAATTAAAACAAAATTTTTTTTTCTGAAAGTTTGGGCCAAAATCATGGGAGTGCAATATACATGGCAAAATATTGGTAGTTTCTAATCATTCTTTCTGCAATATTTTATTCTAGTTATTACAATAACTGCAAAATATTTATAAATAAAATAATTTATAATTGAGAAAGTTATGATAAATCAAAATGATGAAATAAATAAGATTTAGAAATTTATCAAATGAAACTCCCCTGTATTAGTGGCCTAATGAAGTGATGTAAATTGCAGTTTTGATTCAATATTGTTGGTAGATTGGTTTTGCTTTGGGGAGCAGGAAGAAATTCAACTAGTTGGTAGCTTCGGCACTGGAGATGTATTACTTAGGAAAAGGTATCAGAAAGGTCACTAGTCAATTTTCATCACTAGCTGGGACATTTTGACTCTTCTGCAAGATCATTTTAAAAAACGACTCCATAGTATCATTTAAAGGAAAAGATGAAAAATCAAAATTTATTGTGCCCCTAAGCATCTTCAAGTTGTTTATGTTTTGATATTATTTTACGTAAACATTATCAAAGTACCATGGAATAAATTCAGCATTGGAATAGGAAAAGAAATAATAAGTAAATAATGCAATTAACACATTAATACAAAGTTGTTTTAGCTTTTATAAATCTGCCATGAGAGGGCTTATGCATTCAATGTTTATTTAACAAACATACAACAATAATAGAAACTGCATAGGTTAAGTCAGATGAAATGACATGTAAAGCTACACAAATTGGTAGAGTCATCTTAGTTTCTGTTTCTTACTCAATCTGTCAATTATCAGGTTTGTTTTTATTTCATAAATTAGCTAATCTTTGAAATGTCTCCTTACATATCATTTGGTAAGTATGAGAAAAGCCAAAATCATCATCATAAAATAATTATAAAATAAATCTTAAATTTGGTTGTATATTTTGAAATATACTTAAATTGAGTAAAGTTAAATAAAACAGTAAATGCACAATTATAGTAGGTAGTTTCCAGGAAATTTCTCCTTTAGGACCAGGACATTTTATATGTAGCTTATATTAATGGAAAGAAAAAAATCTTTAAAAAGTTGTTTTTATTTTCCTGATATCACTAAATTTGATTTCTATCAGTGATAGTGAGTAGTATGTGTCCTAGGCAAAATTAAAAAAAAAACACAAAACCTCTTTATATATCTATGTATATAAATGTATATATATATATTTACCTATTTCACAGGCTCTCTGTTTATATTTTCAAGTTTTTCCCTTCTCCTTCACAATGTACAGATCTTTTAGAAAGTATTAGCTAAACTTCTTTGTATTCATAAAGAATATTATATTACTTTCTTATTAACAGCAAAACAGAAAGCCAAGCACATATGATGCATTACCTGATTTAATGCTTACAAAAATATAAATTAGGTACATTTTCCTGAGGAGAAAATTGTGATTTAAACTGATTAGTATGAAGTCATAATGAGGAGTTTGATTTCCAAACTATTCCTTATATAACTTCAGAACTTGAAATTTAAAATATTCAATGTTGATTTTCAAGGCCACACTGTATTCAAAATATATTTTCTTAAAATGTTTATGTTTCACCCCAGAGATTGTGAACCTGTACTTGGACACTAAACACGGCTGCCTTGTCAAAAAGCATGACCTGGCCCCCGATGGCGCAGCTGACACGCCCCCTCAATGAATCAATGGATCCATTGCCACCCACTAATGGGCTCCAGCGTCAGCCTTCTAGACTCAAATCAAAAACGAAATTTCAGATTACAAAATCTAGGGCATCACAAAGAAAACTGAAAAGTTTTTTGGAGGGCAGAATAAACCTTTCTGTAGTTCCATAATAATCTCTTAAAACACAGCCTTATTTTTTAAAATATAAGTAAAATTTTTCCTCCTTAAAAAATGCAAGATTGTCAGTATAATATTGGATTCCAATAGCCTCAATTTTAATTTTTGAGTTTCTTTTGGAAATAGTTCTATTTTTAAATATATATAATCATAATTTGTTTTCTTTTCCCTTTGAGGTCCTCAAAAAAACAAAGAGAAGTCTTACTTTTAAAAATAAATTTAATATTATCCTATTTTGCAATTATGATATAAAAACATTGGACTCATAAGTATGAGATGTATTATGAAATTATAGTGGTTTTGTACTTCTCATCCTATGAAAATTCTTGCTACTTCAGCTTTCTATAATTAAGTCACTATTTTCTCATCCTTGACTCATCAATTATCCCCAACTATGCTAAAAATAAAGACACAAAATCGTGAAAGTATAATGAAATCATCCAGAGTGGTGATGTCCAATTAAATAATATTTAAAGCAAAGTTTCTTAGTCACAAGTTCCATACTTCAATTGCTGAATCACCACATGTAGCTAGCTATTGGCTACTATTTTAGGACGTTTATAGAACACTTGTGTCATCACAGAAAATCCTATTAGACCATGCTGGAGTGGAAGGATTATGCAAAAATGAGAGGTGAATTATACATGAAATATACTTTATAATACAAACAAACCTGGGCTTAAAACTGGGGTTTTTATTTATGTATATTGGTATCTTAATGCAATGATATTAAATGAATCTTGAGAACACTCCTAAAAAAAGAATTCTAATCTGTCTCTTGTGTTATTCATTTTCAATAACAGTTGATTTTTAATGTAATTGTGTCAATGTCACATAAAGAAAATAAATGTTTATGTACTGTCTTCTTTTCTGTTTTGTGCATAGTTCTTTCTGTTAGTACAGATACATTACTCTTACTGAATTAAATATAACCTGACTCATACAATCTGTTCTTCTAAAAATTAAATCAGAAAAAAATGAGATCTGTATAAAAACAAGAAGATGAAGGAGAATTTCCATCCATAAAAAGAAAGAGTTTTTTTCCTTTGCTCATGTGCAAAATATGCTGTTACTTATTTAGTGAAATGTGCAGTCATTTGTGGCTATCAGTGAAATCTGACATTTTCTTTAATTTCAAGTTTAAAGACACTCTCCCCCATCAGAGTGATGGTAAAATTTATGATTAATATTTTATAAAGAAATGAATGTTGCTGTGATATATTTTATAGGCTGTCATTTTAAATTGTATGTTATAAGATTATAAAGTTAAAACATTTAGCCTTAGAAATATAATTTCCCCTAGTATTTTTTTTTTAATAATGCTCCTGGACACTATATGTTTAACGCTTATTTCTTACTTCTCATCAAACTTGCCTTTCCACAATAGCACAGGATTTTTATTTCAGGTGTAGTCATAACTTTCTATTATTTTAGGGTTAAATATTTACTTTTATCATTCACTACAGAAAGCAAAAGCATCTCTTCTGCTTTAGGGGTTCCAAAAGCTAAGTATTTTTCTATTTGGGCCAGTCTTTGGAATTATTCATAGGAATGTTGTAAAACAATGTGGAAATCCTAAACTTATGTTTCTTATATTCTCAACTAACTGACTTATTTTTTCCAACTTTTTAAAATTCCCTCCATTCGCACCTGTGGAAATTGCCACATCATGCATGTTGGTTCTCTGCACCAAGTCGATTCATGATCTACTGTCTCTGAAAACCACCACTGAGGTGCTTGGATGTTCATAAAGACTGTATGCAATTTGCTCTAATGTTGATGCGGACTGTTGCTAAATGTCCCCTCTCCACTCTCCACCCCTCATTTCCTCTCTGGGGAATGTTCTGCATCACTAAAGTAACATTTAGCATTATCTTCGGTTAGTCTTAATTAACTTCACTTACTTAAATGATGGTATGCTAGATTTTAGGGAAAATAATTTAAACAGATCTGATTTCTGCCTTCTAGCAACTTACATATTAAACCATGATAGAATGAGTTGTTGTTTTTAATTGGCCAGCAAGTTTAACATTTTTCACATAAAACTTTCTAAAAAATTAGGCAATTCAATTGCCTTCCTCCATAAAGTTTGCTTAATAATGCATACTGAAATATGATGAAGAGCTAAAAATGCCCAGGAAGTGTATAATAGTTCCATTTTAGACTCCCAAGAAAATGAAAATGACTTTAACAGCTGACAACTGGTATCTGACAGCTAAGCTGAAATATTTTCAACAAACATAAACAATTCTCTAGAATCTAAACAGTAATCAGCTAAAGCCATTCTGTGACAATGGAATCGAATAAATTAAAAGCAAGTCTATTCTATGATCACGTCTGAAACAAGACAGAGACCAGGATGTTCAGTAGCCACAAAAATTAGCATATTAATCACTGCATTTTTATAGCAACAAAAAAGTCCTGCTTTAATATTTTTGCTTTCTAGGTAAAAGTTACCAACATATCCATTACTAGATTGCCCGCAGTCCTGAGCATCCAGTCCCAGTACCCATTAGAATGTTCAGGACAAGCCCGTACTAACTCCTGTCATAAAATGTCTCCTGACTGTTACCTACACTCAGAGATCGCCTGGTTTGCCTTCTCTTTTGCCATAAAACACCAAATAAACCTAATTGGTCTAGACAACTGGTAGATGTCCAATGGTCTTTGGCTGACAATCTTCAACATTCCTTATGACTCAAATTTCATTATTTTTTATGCTGAAAATTACAGTTAAATTAGTAACCAAATATTTTTAAACAGCTTTACTTGGCTTACATAGAAGGAAAATAAGTTTAAATTAAAATGCTGATGATCTGAATTCTCTCAACATATCAAAGTATAATTTTCCATATTTCAAAAGATGTTGATGAAATAAGAAAAAATAGAAAAGGAAAAATTCTATAGACATTTTGCCCCACCCAGATTCATATGTTGAAATCTAATCTCCAATGTAATAATAAAAAGCAGGGCCTTGGAAGGTCATGATTGAGATTTGTGTCCTTATGAAAGAGAGCCTAGAGAGTTCTCTTAGCCCCTTTTACCATGGGTGCACTTGGAGAGAGGACCATCCATGAACCAGTAAGCAGATCCTCACCAGACACTAAATGTGCCTGAATCTTGATATTAGACTTCTAGCACCCAGGACTGTGAAAAATAAATTTCTGTTGTTTACAAGCCACCCAGTCTAATGGATTTTTGTTATACGGGCCTAAATTGACTAAGAGGGTAATTGACATATTAAATTTTCATTTAATGCCATGAACTTGAATTAAGTTGCGCCTCACAAAAATTAATTCTCTAGTTTATATTCAAATCTTAATCAGTTTCAATAATTGTTTCAAGGTCTTACTGCACATAAGTTTTGAAGTTTGGAGATAATCTCAGTCTGGCTTATAAAATATGCTTGTTTTACTGCACCTGCTTCAATCGGAACAGGAATAAAATTAATAAAACTAATATAATTGAAAGTATATAAAATTATAACAATTTAATAACAAACTAAGAATAATTAAATCATGATGAACAATAATTAAAATCCTAATAAGAATGATATTTTCTCTATCAAAAATAAAAAATAAAAGCCTAATTCCCCTGGTACTTCAAACTTTTCACAATATCTTCTCAACTTTTCCCACAGTGCACTTCACCCTGGTTTCACTTATGTCTTTGATGTTCCTAGAAACATAAAATCACTAAGTCATGCTCCTATATCATGGCCTTTTATACTTGCTCTTCCCCCGCTCTGTGTGTATGTATATATATATATATAATATTACACATACCAGATCTGTCCAGAAAAAGTCCAACCATTGTTCATATGACAAGAAGAGTTTGTGTGACATTGATGTACCCTGGCAGCCAAGGAGAGTGGACTGGAATGTGCATGAGTGAACAATGACATCTTCACTGTACTGGTCAGTGCGGGCAGTGGACACTGTTGAGTAAGCATGTGTACTGTGTGGCCGTCATATTCAAAATGACTGAGCAGAGCAACAAATCTGCATCAAATTTTGTGTTAAGCTTGAACAATCCTCCACACAGACTATTCGGATTATTCAGAAGGCTGCAGCTATAGGCAACTCTTGATTGGCAGCTTCATCACAATACACCTGCTCATGTGTCACATCTTATGCAGTTTTTTTGATGAAACATCAAATCACCCAGGTGACTCTGCCCCGCTACAGCCTAGATTTGGTACCTTGTGATTCCTAGCTTTTCCCAAAACTAAAATCACCATTGAAGAGGAAGAGATTTCAGACCATTCGCTGATGGTGATTGGGAGAGTTGTGTGAGTCACAAGGTGCCTACTTTGAAGGTGACTGAAGCATCATTGTCCTATATACAATGTTTCTTGTATCTTGTATCTTCTTCAATAAATGTCTCTATTTTTCATATTACTTGGTTGGATACCTTCTGGACAGACCTTCGTGTTTATATAACATAAAGCACGCACACTAATTTTCCTTGATCTCCATTCCCCCCTCCCTAACTGTACCCCTTATCATCAACCCTGCTTTATTTTTTCCCATAAAACTTAGTTCCTAATATACTGCATGTCACATTTATTTATTTTGCTTTTCTGTCATTGCTATGTAGAAGAGATGCTATAACAGAAAAGGAGTTTGTTGCTGTTGGTGGTGATGGTGATTTTGACACTTGAAGACAACCTTGATTTTTTGTTGTTGTGCTTTTTCTGTCACTTATGTAACCCCAGTACCCAAAACTATACCTGTTACATAGTAGGCATTCAGTAAGTTCTTGTTGAATAAATAAATAAAACAAATGTAAGGCAAATTAGAAGGTGGGTACTTAGATTTAAAATTTTAGAATTGAATGTAATTTTACATCTTTCATAAACCCTAAACTCAATCTATAATAGATAACAAAAGCAAACAAAAAATCTCTAATATTTAAAAAAAATAAAGTAATCCAATTCAGAAATACAAAGCCCTATGTTCTACTCTTTTTCTTGTGTAATTTATCTTACTTATTTCAATTCATTCACTTTTATTTTGATAAATATTTGTAGATCTCCTATCCCTAGGACCTTGCTAACTACTACAAGTGTTATGATGACAAGTCCACAATTTGCTAGTTCTGTGAACTTGGCCAAGTGACTCAGCCTTCATAATCTTTGGTGTCTTCATCTGTCAATTGTGACTAAAGAGAGTAAATACATATCAGGTTGTTATGCTGATGCTCTAACAGATAACATGAGATGCGAAAATGCCAATGAAGCAGTTAGCACTGCCCCGGCTTATTGGAGTCAACTAATTAATATTGTTTTTATCACTGGCAAATAATATGATAATGATGAAGATAACATATTTGATATGCCTTTGCATTTGTACAGACTTAGTATATTTCATAGAGAAGGTAATAAAAACAGTCTAATCTTAAAACCACAGCTAGAAAGCCACGTTTGCTTGCAACAAAGTTACTTTCATACAATAAAGCTAATCGATGACTTTTTCAGATTCCCCAGCTCTCTGATTGTCTCAAAATTACCACTCTTCCTCCTCCTACCCAGAAGTGCACACATACATCAAGCCATTATTTGGAAGGTAATTAAGAGTTTTAACCTTTTGATGCTTCCTTTATCTTTCTTTGGTCAGTGTAATGATACTCAGCCAAGGACTACCTTTGAACACGATTAATACTATTCAGAGTAGTTTTACTTCATTTGGCTGTAGATTTTGCTGCACATTTTCCATTACTTCATGTAATTTTGAAATGATTTTAAATGTAGATGAAGGGATTTACTGCCAAGATAAAGGGGGAAGAAGGAGCATTTACTTACAGTGTATTTCTAGCACCTGCATGGCCACCTGAGGAGTAGCATTAAGGGATTCGTGGTCAACTCTGCAGATTACTGCCACTCCATCGTCGCTCCTGTCCACTCGAAAGTCCAGGGTGCTGCTGACAGTGAAAGTCTTGCGATTTGCATCCTCCTCTTTTAAATATTTTACATCTGAAAATAAAATGTAAATTAAAAACTCCTGTGACATTCTCTTTCAAAATATAACAGATTCCACGTGGAGAAAGGGGAACGCTTGTGTATTGTTGGTGGGAATGCAGACCGGTGCAGCCACTGTGGAAAGCAGTATGGAGACACCTCAAAAATTGAAAATGGATCTGCTTTATGACCCAATTCCCAGAAGCAATCCCATTTCTGGGAGTATATCTGAAGGAACTCAAAACACTAATTTGAAAGAACATAAGCACCCCTATGTTCCTCATAGCATTATTTACAATTGCCAAAATATGGAAGCAGCCTAAGTGTCCTTTAATAAATGAGTGGATAAGACAACTATAGGATATTTACACAATGGAATACTACTTGGCAATAGGAAAGAAGAAAATTTTACCATTTGTGACAGTATGGATGGACCTAGAGAACATTATACTAAGTGAAATAATCCAGTCAGAGAAAGACAAATACCATATGATTTCACTCATATGTAGAATCCAATGAACAAACTGAACTAACAAGGAAAATGGGGACAGACTCATAGATGGAGAGCATGATGACAGCTAAGGTGGGGGAGGTGAGGGGGTGGAGGGATTGAGCAAAAAGGACTCATGGACGTGGACAACAGTGTGATGATTGCTGGTGGGAGAGGACTGAATGGTAAAGGAAAAAATACAATAAAGATTAAATTTTTTAAAACTGTTATTGGAAGCACTTTATCCTTATCTGTATCAATTTTTAAAAGCAAATATTTGTTAGTTTAACATTTACTCTATTTGAATTTAAGAAAATAAAAATACACTATAAAATAAATGTTAAAAGTTAAATGTAGAAAAACTAGGATGGGGCACCACACTTTTACTCCTTAGTGTAAAATGTTTCTTATACTCCCCTTTAAAAAATCAGACCATTTTACAATGTTAATCTCTGTTCTTTAGATTTCAGTTTTATTAAGGGATAATCTTATACTTCCAAGCCACAAGTACATTTGGGAAAAGCATTTTTATAACTACCTAGTTATGTCTGAAAGAAAGTACAAGGTGTTATTTGAGCTAAGATTTTAACATAAACAATGTGAGGTGGACATAACTGCTAAAACATACCTAGGATGAGAAAGTTGCCATCTTTGGAAAAGAAAATGAGGTAGACAATCACCTGAATATTTTAAATATCTAAATACATGTATTTGCTGTGAAATTTACATTAAGATAAATGTTCCTCACTTGACAAGTTCATTTAAACATGGGTGAGAATATTTTCCTCAAGATGTGAATTCAGTCACCAGTATTTAAACTTACCGTGCACGATTCAGACTTATCGTTAAATGGTGCACTTAGGAATTATTAGGTCTCTGTGGAAAAGAGGTTTAATAATATTTTCATTTAATTTGAAACTTCTCAAGTCTAAAGTAGCTGATAAGAAGAGGGCTATTTTAATGAATTAGAAATCAAAATTATCGACTTAGGTTAAGATATCATTATAATAAGAGTTTAACTATAGCTGTGGGAAAATACTATTCCATTTCCTTACACTGACATTTCGGATGAACAATGATATTTTCAGAAAAAAAGAGCTCTTTCACAATAAGTGCATAAAATATTTCCATTTACCATGTATTAAATAATTTATTTTAAACATTTATGGTGACAACAAATTAATGTAAATTCAGCTTCTCCATTTGTGTACTCTATCCAAAATTTTACCTTAAAAATAATGTTTTATTTGATGGGCAGATATTTGCATGATCCATTGAGTTTTACTTATTTGCAAAGAGGTATGACTTTATCTTATTTGTTTTTAAAATAAAAATAAGATAAATATTAATAAGGATAAAATTAAATAAATGTTTTATATCTTGTTCTTGAAATATGTTTATTATTATGTTTACAATTAGAAAAAACCTAATTAAGATTTTACCACAAAAATAATGTTTTATGTAATTTAGGAAGTTTTCCAGAGTAAGAACAATCTCTAACATTTAAATAGGTAGGAAGAATATAAAATCTTAATTCTGTCTTTTAACTATAAATCAATCATACAAGACACAGGGTTTTCAATGAACTTGTATCTTATGAAATATCTCATAAAATATCTCGTGAAATTACCAAAGTCATTTGTGAGATTTTTGCAATTGAAAATTATTTTCAACCTCAGTTAAAAAAATACTAAAAAAAAAGATGAAATGACCTTTTTCAGTTAAAATAAATCAGAGTAGTATAGGTGCATTTAGAGTTCTTTGCTAAATTAAAAAAAAATATGAAGTTCTTTAACTTCATATGATGTTCAGTGCATCATAGATTTGTGCAATGTGTTGCCTTGTTTTTCTGTTGTATAGTCTTTCCTATCAGGGTATAGCCAATGTTTTCTTGTTCATGGTGCTAAGGGTTGGCAGTGTAAGAATACACTGGATAAACCACTTTCATAAGTAGGTTGGTTATGCAACATCTAAAATATTATTCCAAAATATTGTTGCTAATTGTTTAATGACAGCTGCATTTAAAGAATGCACACATCTGCTTCCTTTAGCTATTTCCCTTTCCTGTACAAAAGCATCATTTAATGTAATATTAATGGGACACATAACATCTGATAGGAATTATATATAACATAAAATTTTAATGAGTAACATTCAAATAAAATAAGCAAAAGTATAATTTGTTGCTTTTAATATTAGCTTGTGTGACAGCATATTGGGTTCCTAGAAGGCATAAAATGAATAGGAAAATGCATTGAAAAGAGTCAATCATAATATTTTGCCCATATTTTATGCTGACCACTTCCTTCCCAAACAGACAAAAATAGTAATTAAAATTTACCTCTATTTTCAATTTCTAGCTTTATAAAATAACTGGTGCATTGCACAGTTACAGATCAATAGAAATTTTCTTTATGTTGCATAATTTGTTGATCTCCTGTATATTTTTATTTCATGTTCTGTCTTTAGCGAGTTCCATTTTTTCTCCTTTGTCCATGTCACTACCAGACAGTGTGATTGAGAGCAATATTTCTAAAACTGGAATGTGCTTATTAATCACTTTGGATCTTACTAAAATGCAGATTCTGACCAAATATGTTGTGAGGTGAACTTGAAAATCTGCTGCTGGCCCACAGGCTATAGTTTTAGGAACAAGGGTATAATGGATACATGGACAACAGAAATACAACCAAAGGTAAAGAGGGAATACTGGAATCTTGAGACTTAGTCTGCACATCCACCCTTCTTCTTTCCTTTTTTAAAAAAATTTATTTCTCTCTTTTTCTCTCTTTCACCTCATCACTCTCTCCCTTTCTTCATTCATTCCTTCTCTCTCTCTCACCACTTTTCTTAAGCTTCCATTGTACCTTTACAGTTTCAAAATATATATATATATATATTACATTTTTCAAAATAAACATGTTGTATATTATCTAAAGTTTTGGTGCAATGGTTAACAATTTGAGGGCAAATGACAAACAGAGAAATTTGTCAGATTACTTTCCTTCATGATCTTTGCAGCCACTTGTCTATCCCCTTCCCTGGCCAAAAAAAAAAAAAAGATTCTGCGCATTTAAGTACTTGTTCCTCAATAACCAGAACACTGGTTGTTTTGGTGGGTGGCAGCTGGGAATTATCTCATTATATTGTTGTGTTTACATTGTAATTAATAGAAAAATTTTATAATAAAAAAGCTTTTAAACATCTGCCTAGGAAAATCCTTTAAGTATACTTCTTGACGTAATTCATTTTCCTAAACTTTTCTTGATGAAATCTCAAAAAAAATACCAGTTTTTATATCATGTATATTTATGAGACTCAGATTGTAAAATAGCAACTTCCTTCTATTTGGGATTTTAAGTTGTTTATCTCATCAAGGGCTATAGTGGGAAAAAATGGCAGGTGTGTGAGTTAGACTGCTGGACAACACCCCGCCCCACCCCGACCACCACCGCTGCTACCACTACCACTAATCCATAAGTTTAGAAGTCCTGAGTCAGGTGAGTCAAGGAAGAACGCAATGGTCATCTGGACTTTTTATATCCAAACCTTTCTTTAAAATTACAGATTTCAGGAACCCCCTCTCCACACCCATATGGCAATAATAACTATTCTGATACAGTTGCTTTCTTCACTGTTGAGACTTTGATCCCATTTAAACAGACCCCAAAAGAGGCACTCTCATGTTTATAATGGGAAGTGCTGCCCTGCATCCTATGGCAGCGCTCTGGCTCAAACTTGCACCTAAAGTGGGACAGTTTCCTTTTCATCCATTGTAAGGCCGATAGGCCACACTAACAACAATGCTGGGCTTCAGTACATTTTCTGCCTTGTTCGCAGCACTGAGCATGCCATTTGCTCTCAACCACTGGAAACATCTTCTGGAAATCATTTAGGATATTATGTGACTTCTTCTGGCCTGTTTGGGCTTCCCATTTTCTGACTATTCACCGCCATCACTGCAAGTTCTCTATATGCATCCCAGATATTGATGTTTATCTAGAACTTGAATCTTATTATTGTTTTCATAGTCCGGATTTGTAAAAGTCCTTCTTGATGGATCAGATGATAATTTTTGTAGAAGAATTCAAGGAATTTATTCTGAATCCATACGGTGGTTATTAATGATGTGTTAATGACTGGACACCATTGTTAGTAAGCTGGCTGCATATCCTCTTGGGGGAAAAACCCCAGAAATTGTAAGTATTATATGAGATAACCTGTCTTTCTTGACAAAAATTGAGAGTAACCATATTAGACAATTGGATATGTTATGCAATTACTGCTTTAAAAAGTTCTATAGATCAACAGTTCTAAAACACAATGCATCATTTTTGGAAGAGAACCAATGCTCTTGTCATTTTAAAAACATTGTTGTAAAGTAACTATATCTGGTTAACTCATTTATTAAATGAGATTCATGTTTTAAAACCAGTTTGTCTTAGATGGAGTGCACTTTTCCTTAAATTTAAGTGTTCAAAGGTATTTTACAAAGCATTTTTCCTTACTAGTGCAGGTAAAAATTTCATTTAATATCAGCTTTAAACTTTCTTCAGACCAAAAATATTGAGGGCAACTCTTATAAGTTACCGTAGAAATTGAAAGCCTGGTAACCACGATCGCTTTTTCACTGGAAAAAAACAAAACAAAACTGCAAAACAAAGTCTTGAGGCAAATCTCATCATTGTCCAGAGTACTGCTCATAAAACTGCAAAGGGGTAGCTTTTTATAAATCCTTCTCATACTACTTCTGTTTTATATAGAGTGACAGTCATAATCTTTGTTTTTTAAGCTATGGCTCCACCAGCAACAGGCAACAAAAAATAACCATTTCACCTGGCAAGGGATTTTACTGAAACTCTGTTTCTTGTTAATAGATTTCAAAAGCTCAGATGAGCAAAATAACGTTTATGGAGGACTGATGAATGGACGTACTTCATTCAGGGGTGTCCAACATTTTGGTGTCTCTGGGCCACACTGGAAGAAGAAGAGTTGCTGTGGGCCACACATTAAATATACAAACATGAACAAAAACTGACAACAACAACAACAAAAAAAGGTTTTAAGTAAATTTATGATTTTTGTGTTGGGCCCCATTCATAGCCATTCCGGGCCACATGTGGCCTGGGGGCCATGGGTTGGACACCCCTGGAAGCCTCATTCAATTTATTTAGACAAGCAGAATGTTATACTTTTTATCAAGTTTCTTTTAAGTGTTTTCCCACAGGTCTGCATTCAAAGGTACTATAAAAAACACTGAATAAATCTTGCTGTATAAACCCTTGAGCCAACTGAATTCAGCACATACACACTTGTCTAAAACACACGGACTCAGAGAGGAACTCCCTCTTCTGACCGTCAGTACCAACAGACAGGCCTCTTTTGTGCTGGTCGTGGGCAGGATGACTAGCTGATTGTGCCTCTCTCTTTGAAGTGGCTAAAAGTTACTAATAAGAGTTTATGATTCATCACCGGCAAATATAAAAGACTTTATAAAACATTTTGCTCACTAATTTTACTTCAGGTGTGTCTCACTTTTCTACACTAATCTGGCTGCTGCTCCATATTCAATAGTATTACCTCTATACTTGTCAGTGATTGTTGCATTTACCCAAGTCCTTCTAAAACAAAATGAATTATCAGACTCACTTTCCATCAAAAACCCTGAATCAGTTCAATTTCTGCTTCATGGCTCAGGAACAATATTTAAATATCTATTAAGATTTAATATTTTAGAACACTAATAACAATATTGGTCGGTCCAAGAGAACTGTTGGTGAGGAGCAGAGTTATTTTTCTTTGAAAGTTATTGAGGTAAAGTCTTAGATCGCTTTCATCGAAATGATGGATTAAGTCTATATTTAGTTTTCTAAACTTTAGTTTTCATTGCAACATATCATTTTAAAATTCCAATCACCCAGGAGGGCATCCATAAGGTTCAATATAGCACATATTACACATATTCATAAAATAAGAGAATTTAGAATTTTAATTTGTTTATCTTTTGTTTTTATATTATTTTTTCACTTCTATCATCATTTCCCTTATCTCTTTTTTTTCCCCCCAGCCAGGCAGTGTTAATTTTTATGCTTCTGTATAGTTTTAGTGCTAAGACCACGGAACATTGTAGATGCTTAATAATATGTTTTGAATTAATTAAAATAATGACCATTTTAATCAAGTAAAGCATTCTATTCTTCTTAGTAAGTAGGCTTATTCCATATCAACATGTGTAATTTGAGGACAATTGTGTCAATTTGCCATTATTTTTCTTGGTAGTAAATCTCTTTTGAAATTGTTCTGTTGCTTTCCTGAAAACTTGAAGATGTTACTAGTCAAACCTTTAAATAAGTGAGGAGTTTCTGTTTTGGGACAATTCAAAAGCGGTAGATAGACTACCAAAACATTGGCAATAAGACACATTAAATGTAAATAATTTTATCTGAATCAGTTCAACTGTTATGTTTTTCCACTTTTTGTGATTACTATGGGCTGTTACTATTTTCTTTTACACATGTCTACATCTACCCTGTTTTTGTTTTTATTTATCCCCTTTACTTTTTTCTATAGGCATACTAATCCTTAATGCAGTCCAGCTAGATTAGAGTTCCATGTGCCAGAAATTTCTAAAAATCAGAGTTCAGATATATTTAACTGTGGTTAAATAAAAAAAGAAGAAGGGAAGAAGACGAGAAGAAGAAGAAAAGATATTTGACAACATCATTAAGAAGAAAGCTAGATTATGCCTTGGCTGATGTGGTTTAATGGATTGAGTTAGAGTCTGCAAACCAAAAAGTCACTGGTTCAATTCCCAGTCAGGGCACATGTCTGGGTTGCAGGTTAGGCCCCCAGTAGGGGTTATGTGGGAGGCAACCACACATTGATGTTTCCCTCTTTGTCTCTCTCCCTTCCCCTCTCTCTAAAAATAAATAAACAAAATCTTTTAAAAAAGGAAAAAGAGAAAAAGCTAAATTAAAATATACATTAAAATATATCAAACTATTAAATCTTTTTTTTAAATTTATGCATGAACTCTTTCATATTAAGTTCATAAAGAAAATAAATTAAAAATTATCTGTTTATAAGCAAAAGGAAAATTATAAACTAGTTTCAGCTCTTCTAGAGACAAAAATACAAAGAAATTTTGAATATAAAACATTCAAGAAGAGAAATAAAAATTTCTTCTATGAAAATAATATAAGATTGAGAGACAAAACAATTAGTAAAGATAAATGAAGAAAGATATTCCAAAGATAATATATTAGAATAACTTATGAGTCAATATTGTAAACATATATGACTTCAAAAAAGGAAATCAGGGCGACTTCTGGAACATCAGCATAAGGGGTTCTGAGGATTGTGTTTCCAGCAAAAATAATAAGAACTAATGAAATTGTTTAAACACACACAAATTTAGGTCTTTAAAAATTGTTCTTGCCATGGCTGGTGTGACTCAGTGGATTGAGTGCTGGCCTATGAACTAAGGGGTTGTCAGTTCAATTCCTAGTCAGGGCACATGCCTGGGTTGCGGGCCAGGTCCCCAGTGGGGGGCACATGAGAGCAACCACACATTGATGTTTTTCTCCCTGTCTTTTTCCTCCCCTTCCCCTCTCTCTAAAAATAAATAAATAAAATCTTTAAAAAAAAAGTGTTTGTCTCTCACTTGAATTTGCCTCTTCTGGGTAACACAAGAACCAAGGAACAAGCTCAGGTGAGGTTAAGGAGGCCCTGAGTCGAGTCTCTCCCTGGTAACACGTCCACTGTGGGAAACAGTATGGAGGTTCTTCAAAAATTAAGAATAGAGCTACCAAATGACTCAGCAACTCTTTTTCTGGGCATATACATCAAAAACTTGAAAACATTTATTCTCAAAAATATACACACACGTATGTTCATTGCAGCACTATTTACGGTGGCCAAGACACGGAAACAAGTGAAGTGTCCTTCAATAGATGATTGGATAAAGAAGATGTGGTACATATATACAAGGGAAGGCTGCTCTGGCCTAAGATGAAATACTGCCATTTGTGATAACATGAATGGACCTTAAGAATATCATGCTAAGCAAAATAAGTCAGTCAGAAAAAGCTACGAACCATGTGATCTCACTCATATGTGGAATATAAAACTCAAACTTACAGACACAGACAACAGTATAGTGTTTACCAGAGGAAAAGGGGTGAGGGAAGTATAAAGAGTAAAGGGGGTCAAATATCTGGTCATGGAAAATGATTTGACTTTGGGTGGTCAGCAAACAAAGCAATCTACAGAGCATATATCATAGAAATGTACATCTGAAAGCAATATAACCTTATTAACCATTATCACCCCATAAATTTAATTTAAAAAATAAAAGATAAAGTGCCTTGCTCATATTCTTGTCATAGTAAGTAAACTCTGGAAAAAGTGTGGGAGGTTCATTTAGGAAAGAGCTGAACAAGTCCAGACAAGCCTAGACAAACATATCTTAAAAGCAGATTTGAATAGCAGACTATAAAATAAAGTTGCATAGTAACCTGAAAGTTTAACTTTGCATAATAAGATACCTAACTTTTGTCTTGAAGGATTATATTTCTCTAAATTATATCCAATAAAATGAATTTATTAGAAGATCTGAAACAAAGGTCCTGATTAGAGATAAATTGCAGGTAAATCCAATTTTGGGAATGTTATATAAAGAAAGAGTAATTAAAACAGAAAAGAAATTAAATAACAGTATGGATTATAAAACATAGTAGTATAGACAATCTTATTTGTGGGGTTGCTTGCTCATTAGTAAGAATTATTTTTAATCTGAGATATTAGAATCATAAATTAAAATAATAATGGTTTGCATAAACCTTTCTCTTAGAAGGTTGCTTTGAGAATATTACATATTACTATGCACATAGGAAACTTTTTTAACAATCACCATAAATAATTCTTATAGTTGAATTTTAATATATATGTGGCATCAAGTCTAAGATACATGTATGTGGAGTAAAAAATACCACTACTAACCTTATCTGTCATTTCCCCTGTATACTTATGTCCTCCTTAAAAGAATGTATGTGTGTTTGTATATGTATGTGTGTTTAAATTTAGGCATATGAAGTAAGAGGATGTGAAGTAAGAATACAATTATGCTTAAATTATAGGCATACATCATTTTATTGTGCTTTATTGTGCTTCACAGATATTGTATTTTCTACAAATTGAAGGTTTGTGGTTACTGTGCATGGAACAAGTCTAGCCACACCATTTTTCCAACAACATTTGCTCAATTTGTGTCTCTGTGTCACATTTTGGTAATTTTTACAATAGTTCAAATGTTTTCATTATTACTATATTTGTCATGGTGATCTGTGATCAGTGATTTTCGATGTTACTCTTGTAATTCAGGTGCCACGAACTGCATCCACATAAGATGGTGAACTTAATAAATGGTTGTGTGTGTTCTGATGGCTCCGACCACCAGCAATGCCCCTTTCTATCTTTCTCTCCTTGAACCTCCTTATTCCATGAGACACAGCAATATTGAAATTAGGCCAGTTAATAATGTTGCAGTGGTCTCTATGTGCACAAGTAAAAGGAAGTGTTGTATAACTCTCACTTCTCAAAGGCTACAAATAACTAAGCTTAGTAAGAAAGGCATGTCAAAAGTCTAGAGAGGCCAAAAGTTAGGTTTACTGCATCAAAGAGTTAGCTAAGTTGTGAATGCAAAGGAAAAGTTCTTGAGGAAATTGAAAAAGATACTCCAGTGAATGCATGAATGATAAGAAAACAAAACAGCTTTATTGCCGATATGGAGAAAAAGGTTTAGTGGTCTGGATAAAAGATCAAACCAGCCATATTTCCTGAAGTTAATGTCTAATCCAGAGCAAGAACCTAACTCTCTTCAATTCTATGAAGGCTGAGGCAGGTGAAGAAATTGCCGAAGAAAAGTTTGACACAAGCAAGGGTTGGTTCGTGAGGTTTAAGGAAATAACCCATACCCAGTACACAAAATTGTAACGTGAAGCAGCAAGTGCTGATGTAGAAGCTAGAGCTAGTTATCTAGAGGATCTAGCTAAGATAATCAATGAAGGTGGCTACACTAAACAATAGATTTTCAATGTAGACAAAATAGCCCAATATTGGAAGATTTTTATAGCTAGAAAGGGGGAGTCAATGCCTGCTTTCAATGCTTCAAAGGACTTGATGACTCTCTTGTTAGGGGTTAATGCAGATGTTGACTTTAAGTGGAAGCCAATGCTCTTTTATCATTTTAAAAATCCCAGGGCCTTAAGAATTATGCTAAATCTTCTCTGCCTGTGCTCTATAAATAGAACAACAAAGTCTGGATGAATGCACATTTGTTTACGACATGGTTTCCTAAATATATTAAGCCCACTGTAAAGATGTACTGTTCAGAAAAAAAAAAATCTTCAAAAATATGGCTGCTCATCAAAAATGTATCTGGCCACCCAAGAACTTCGATGGAGATGTATGTGATTCATATTGTTTTCATAACTGCTAACTGAACAGTAGAGTATTGAAACCCATGGACCAAAGAGTAATTTTGACTTTCAAATTGTATCATTTAAAAAATACATTTTGTAAAGCTATAGCTGCCACAGATATTGATTCCTTGGATGGATCTTAGAAAACTCAATCAAAAAGCTTCTGGAAAAGATTCACCATTCTAGAAGCTAATAAGAATACCTATGATTCATGGGAAGAGGTAAAAATATCATCATTAACAAGAATTTGGAAGTTGATTACAACCCTCAGGGATGACTTTGAGGGGCTCAAGGCTTCCGTGGAGGAAGTAACTGCAGATGTGGTACAAACAGCAAGAGAGGTGGAATGGAAAGTGAAACCTGAAGATGTGACTGAATTGCTGGGATCTCCTGGAAAAAAACTTCAATGGATGGGAAGTTGCTTCTTATGGATGAGCAAAGAAAGTGTTTTCTTGAGATGGAATCTACTCCTGGTGAAGATGCTGTGAAGATTGTTGAAATGACAACAAAGGATTTAGAAATTATGTAAACTTACTTGATAAAGCAGCAGCAGATTTTGAGAAGATTGATTCCAATTTTGAAAGAAGTTCTACTGTGGGTAAATACTATCAGAAAGCATCACATGCTACAGAGAAATTGTTTGTGAAAGGAAAAGTCAATCAGTGCAGAAAACATCACTGTTGTGTTATTTTAAGAAATTACCATAGTCCCCCCAACCTTCAGCAACCAGCCCCTGATTAGTCAAAAGCCATCAACAATGAGGTAATACTTTCCACCAGCAAAAAGATTACAACTCAGTAAAGGCTCAGATGATGGTTATCATTTTTAAGAGATAAAGAATGTGTTAAATATATATATATTTTTTTCCTTCCTTGGATATAATACTATTACACACTTAATAGTCTACAATATAATGTAAATATAACTTTTATATGCACTGGGAAACAAAAAGAAAACTTTGACTTGATTTATTGTGCTATCACCTTTGTTGTGGTCTGGATCCAAACCCGCAGCATCTCTGAGGTATGTCTGTACTGTGCATTTTTACTGAGGTGAGTACATCGTATTTGCCCTCTGTGAGATTTACTAGGAATCAGATTTATTGATGTTTAGTCAGTATTATTGTCATAACTTTGTAATGTTAGAAACCAATGAATTAAAAAAAATAATTCATGAAGTTTCTCTGTCTAAAATCTGAATACTGCAGATGCGTTCTGAAATAATATCTAACTTATACTTAGTGCTTGCTATTGCCAATCACAAATCTAGCTGTTTTTTATATATTAACTTATGTGATTTTTAATATATTGACTCATTTATTTCTCCAACTTTTCCATAAGTTATATATTATTTTAGACTTGTTTTACATAGGGTAAATGGGGCACATACCTTATATTAAAATTATTGTAAACCTATCTAATTTAAGAAATGGTTAAATCTGGTTCAAAATATACTTAGAAAGTGACTGTGATTTGAAAAAGAAAGTGCAAAGTGTATCTAACTTTTCATACTACTTTGCATACATTAATTTTGATTTGGGGAAGTTTTCCCATTCTTTACCTTTAATCTCTTTGTCATTTTTGAACCATCTTATATCAGCTGCAGGTTTGCTACCAGATGTTTTACAAGTTAGCTGCATCAAGTCTCCCTCCATAACCGGTGATGAAAATCCACTAATTTGAGGCTTTTCAGGAACACCTGAAATATAAACAAATGAATGAAGTGAAAATCAATCCCCAGGATTGGTTCATTTTTGTGGCTATTACTTTCATAAACAAAAGTAAACTGGGTGGTTAGCTGACAATAAATTCAATCAAGAATAATAAACTGCTGTAAAATAAACTGCTTACAACCTACAGATATAGATAATGTTATATATATACACATATATGCATATATAAGTATATGTATGGGTATATAAATATATTGTATACATATAATCAGTTATTTAGTTCAAAATACTTGTTTAAATTAATTTTAGATATAAAAATATACCCTTTGTAAATCTTAAAGACACCCATTCAATATATTTTCAGATTTACCATATGAATGAACAATTCTTTGTTCATTCATATGTCCAGAATGTACATTCTTTGCATTGGGAACAACATTACAAAGCATATATTTTATTCTTTTGCAAATTATTATTTAATTTAAATAGCACCTTTCATTCCTGATTCCATTATTCTAAAGCTTAAAAATGATATCCTCTGTGCACTTTATTCAAGAAAAGGCATTTTGTTTAAGAAAATACATCAAAAGACTCATGAGTAATTGCAGCCATACTTACTTTTCTAACTCTTCTAAAGCAGAGAATGTCTCTTGAGGTAATTTGTATTAGAAATGCAATTGTAGTTTTGTGGAGCATGATATGTATTAATAATAATGCTAACCACTTATTGACTTTTCTAATCTAAACCATCCAATCAATAAGCAGATAACTAATATGGAGTGATAGATAGTGCACAGGTAATTTAAATAACAGAACATTCCACATTCTTAGGTATTAATATTCTCTTATCATAGTAGAGGTTTACTAAAATTTCTTCTAAAATTATTCAGTAATAAAGGCAGGCTGGAAGCTTCTTTATCATAGTAGCTGTTGGAAAGCAACTATAAGAAAAATACACATTTAAACAATAATAACAAAGATAAATGACAGATCGACACATTCCAACTAGCTGGCTAGTTTTTTGGGTTTTTTTTTACCTTCATATTGCCTTTTAAAAAAAAATCTATATCACACCACCATTTAATAAATTGAAATCAGCCAGTTGCCTATTCTTGATGTCTCAAGGTGGCTCTCTACAGAGCAACACATTAACTTTCTACAGTTGTTATCCTGAAATATTCAATTTTAATAGTTATATTTTGTCCTTAATGGCAAACTTGTGAGGGTTTTTGATAAAATAGTCTCAGTGGGACTTGCAAAGAAACATGTTTCTTATCCTATGCACGAAACCAATTCACTAGCTGGATTAAATTTTATATCCCACCATCCCTACCCCCCAAAAAAAAGAACAGCCTGTGTTAGTTCTTTTAAATGCAGTGTTAGGACTTTAAATATCAAAATAAAAAGGCAAACATGGGCAAAAAATATCCTTCTTGAAATCCCTCTAACTTGTTCAGTACACGGGTGTGTTTCTATAAACTGCAGCAATTTCAGTTGACTGGGTCACTAACGTTCGCAGAATCACAGAAAGCTCTGAGATGCAACTATATTTCCTTGGAATCTCTATGAATGTATTACTTTTTTGTGTCACTTTAACCTTTTGAAAAATGGCTCAATATTTAGAGAACAGAAGCACAAAGATGCTACAAGCTGCATGCACAAGTGGCATTATGTACTTCATTTAAAAATGTAGAAAATGGCACATTTAAAAGGTGAGAAGACACATAGAAATGTCAAGGTCATTTAAATGCACTGATGTACACAAAGGGGTCATATCTGAAAGCCGTAACATATTATAGAAGACCCCTATCAGATGACTGATATAAAATGGAAGAGCAAGTGCCCAGTACACATGTTGAATTCATTACACTCATCATTCCATCACTTTATGGAAGGATCACCACATATACAATACATGCATGAGTTGATACAAAATCATTTAATTTAAATACAAGAAACCTGGTGTTTATTACTGGCTAAAAATTAAATGGCTGTGTGCCCTCAAATGCCATACAAATTTTTACACCTCCCTTTGTCTATTTATAAAATGAGGAAAGTGATTTTTAAAAATTCTTTTTGTCATAATGTAGCAGAGAAAGGACCAAACTATATCTATTATTATGACCCTCAAAATACATATGTGTTCTTGAATCCTGTTGATTTAGCAGTTCACAACTCTCTGGATTGTGATTGCATTGTGTTTATCCCTTGAACTTACCAAGAACAGTGAGATAGGCCTTGGAAGTTTTGACAGGCATTGTAAATAAAGAACAGGTATACTGTCCTTCATCAGAGAGAGACACATCACTGACACTGATGCTCAGTTCATGCCAAGAAGCCCGAACCAGCTCGATCCTATTGTCCCTTAAAGCTGGAAAGAGAAAACATTGAAAATGTGGGTAACAACATTAGAAAAAGTCAATATTATTAGACTATGTATTTTTAGCATGACATAATAAACATTTTTTGGCTATATATCTAAATATTCCCTAAAACAGATTAAATGGCAGTTTAAATAAGGGGTTAATATCCTAATTTTATAAAGAACTTATAAGACTCAACACCAAAAAATGAATAATCTAATTTAAAAAATAGGCAAAGGATCTGAATAGATAATTCTCCAAATAGATGGCAATAGGCATATGAAAAGATACTCAGCATCACTAATCAGAAAAATGTAAATTAAAACCACAGGAGATTTCAATTTACACCTGTCAGAACAACTATCATCAATAAATAAACAAACAACAAAAACTGGCGAGGGTGTGGAGAAAGGGAAACCCCTCTGCACTGTTGGTGGGAATGCAGGTAGCTGCAGCCTCTGTGGAAAGCAGCAGGGAGTTACCTTAAAAAGTTAAACACAGAACTGTCTTAAGACCCAATGATTTCACTTCTGGGAGTTTATCCAAAGAAACCCTAAACCCTAATTCAAAAGACTATATGCACCCTTCAGTTTATTGCAGTGTTATTTACAATAGCCAAGACCTGGAAGCAGCCCAAGTGTCCATCCATAGATGAGTGAATAAGACAGCTATAGTACATTTACACAGTGGAATACTACTTGGCCATAAAAAGGAAGAAATTTAACCCTTTGTGACAGCATGGATGGACCTGGAGAACATTATACTAAGTGAAATAAGCTAGTCAGAGAAAGATAAGTACTGTATGAGTTTACTCATGTGGTGGAATCTAATGAAAAAACTGGACTAACAAGCAAAATAGAGACAGACTATCATAGATAGAAATCAAGCTGACAGCTCTTGCGGGGAAATGGGTAGTGGAGGGATTGAGCAAAAAAGAGAAAGAGTCATGGACATGGATAACAGTGTGGTAATTGTGGGATGGAGAGAGTGGGTGAAGGTGAAAGAAGGTAAAGGGGGGATAAATAGTAATGGAAAAAAATAAAATAAAATACTTTTAAAAATAGTAAAAGTAAATAAATATATTTTTATCAGTTTTAAAAAAATCAAAATAGAATTAGGAGATCCTTAAAGTTCTCAGAAATAATTTTTTATTTAAATCATTGCACCTAGTACATTATTTTGGAGTAGATGATGATGATAAAAAATTTCTTTGCTCCACAAAGTCTTTCATGAAATGCTAATGTCAAGAAAAACTATAAACAGAAAGGTTCACTTCTATGGACATATAAATTTGGAAAAATTATGACTGCTGAATTTCTGCCAAGAAACCAACAGTGAACATAAGTATATTAAAAGCTCCCCAAAGCACCAATACAAGTTGAGCTTCATTTAAACCAGAGCTGACATTCAGCTGAAAAACACCTGTAAGACTAGATGTTAAAATTTTCTCTGATTCAATGGTGCCTCTGCTGTATTGTCTGTGAAATATTTTAAATATATTATTTCATTCAAACTACTTGTTCCATCACAGAACATTGTTTTCATAGAACTCTTAGCATCTTAATGACTTAGGCTCATCTTTAAAATAATTAAAAAGTTTAAACACCATTATATATCTCACTACATACAGCTATACAACCTGGAATTAAGCAAGCAACAACAGAAAGATTACTCTAAAAGGTAGAAGGCTAAAAGAGGATAGTTAGGACCACCAGGTCCTAAGGAGAAGCTCCTCCAACAATAGTAAAAGGCAATGAAGACCTGGCTTCTGTCAACCATAACCTAGCAATAGAAAGTGGTTGAGGTAGACTCATTTTTATTGCTGATCAAATGGAAGTCCCACCGGCAACCTCACCAGTAAGGGGAATCAAGTGGGAGCATCACTGAGAACAAGTGTCTATGGAAAATGATCTTTGTCCCTAGTGGACAGGAGACTTCCTTCCCAACCTATAGACAATGTCTCAATGGACAGCAAAAGCAGCAGGATAATCTCTCTACAAATATCCAGCCCGAGATATGATCTCCACATAAGCTAGAGGACTACTTACTCAACTGACAGCCACCAGGTGCCTGCCCCGGGGAATCACCTTTGCCCTCTTAGGTGGCACCAGTTTACATCAGTGTAATTTCCAGTGGAACTAAACAATACAATCTGACCACATAGAACTACAAAGGTTGTGACAAACTGATGGAAACTCAGCCTGCGAATGTGTACAAGGACCTGTGAGCTAAACCTAAGTAAATGACTGCCTCCTAGAACAGAAAATTTAAATAGAGTCCAAAATGTCCAAATGTAATAGCCAAAATGACCTGGATATAATAACAGTAATAATAATAAATATCTGGTCACACCAAATAACAGAAAAATTGTAACTTGAATAAGAAAACATAATCAACAGGTGCCAACACTGAAATATTGAAATTATCTGACAAAGAATTAAAGAAGCCATCATAAAAATACTTTAATAAGCAATTGCTAATTATCTTCAAGCAAATAAAAAATAGAAAAAATTCAGTAAAAAAAGAGTTATAAAAAAGAACCAAATGAAAATTACAGAAATTAAAACACAATTACCCAAATTAAAACTCACTGGATTGGTTCAGTAGTACAGTGGAGATAACAGAGTATGCAATCAATGAACTTAAGAACAAAGCAATAGAATTCACCTAATCTGAACAAAAGAGAAAAAATAGAATTAAACAAAGAAGAAGAAGAACAGAATGTTAGGGACCTATGGAACAATAACAAAATGGCCACCAACATTGGTATATAGTAGTTCTGAAAGAAGAGAAAGAGAGTGGGACTGAAACAGTATTTGAAGAAGTAATGGTTGAAAACTTGCACATTTGGCAAAATAAATAAATGTATAGAATCAAAAAGACAAACAAACATTAAAGGAGATAAACCCAAAGAAGTTCATGTTAAGACAGATCAAAATTAAATATCTGAAATGAAAGACAAAGAAATTTTGAAAGCAGCCAAAGATAAAAGACATGTTACTTATAAGAGAAGACCAATTTAACTGACAGTAAGTTTCTTATTTGAAATAATGGAGACCAGGAGAAGTGGCACATTTTTCAAAAAAGGAACTGTCGTTGATGGATTTTTATCCATCAGTGAAACTAACCTTCAGGAATTAAGGGGAAATATATTCTTAAAAGAAAGAAAACTAAGAACATTTGTCTTCAACGGATTTGTCTTAAGGAAGAATTAAAGAAAGTTTCTTCAAACAAAAAAGAAGAACTCTTGGAGCATCAAGAAGGAAGAAAAAACAGCTGAAAGAACAAAAATATCAGTAAATATAATATTGACTACCCTACTCCTCTCGAGTTTTCTTCGTTATATAATGGTTGAAAGAAAATTATAACAGAAACTGATGCTGTGCTCAACATATATAGGAAGAATATTCAAGAGAAATAAATGGTGAGTACGGCAAAGGGACCTAATGGAAGTACAGTTTCCAAACTTTATTTGAAGTGGTAAAACATAGTACTAGCAGACTCAAATAGTACACATATGTATATTTCTCTACTTGGACCAACTACTAAGAAAATATACAAAGTGATACAGTCAAAAACTCTCTATATAAATTGAGACAAAATACACATATACAGAGTCTTATGATAACATTATAGAGATGAAGAAGAGATTAGTAGTTAGCAAAGGATGAGAATATTAAGGGATGGAGGGGAGTTGTAGGGAAATGAATTTGGTTATACAAGAAAAAAACAAGAAACACCTGTAGTGATTAAAGTATTCTCTCTTGACAGTGGTGATGGATACATGAACCTACACATGTAATAAAAGTGCCTGGAACTAAACACACACACATGCACAAATACATATAAAAACTGGTGAAACCCAAATAAGATTGGTGAGATATATTATTGTCAATTCCGTAATTGTGTTATCTTTGCAAGATGCTATTTCACTGAAACGTTGATGCGATCTCTTTGAATTATTTCTTAGAATTGGGTATGAATCTACAATAAAAACTCAAATAAAACATTTTTTATGTATACTTGATTGAGTAGGGAAAATTATTAGGATATCAAAGCTTAGAATTCATTGTACATATTTGCTGTACAGGAAGAGGAGGATCCCAAGTGCCATATTTTCTTAAATTAGCTGCAGCTTCTATGTGTGCTTTGGGATAGGAGTAGGCAATTATAAAATATTTAAGATTTGAGAAAATCCTAAATTTCCATTATTTTTAATGTATTTTTAAAAATCATCCTCCCACACACTCGAATAACACATACATTAATGAATATACTCCCTCTGCTGCCATTCTCTGTTAACTCTAATTTCATAATGAGACATATTGGAAATATTTTTGAAACTGATTTTTATTGAATGTAAAAAATAAGGCAAATTTGATCATAATTGTGTTTGCAATTCCATTAGAACACAAAGGCATTTATTTTAAATGTCTATTTTATACTCTATCCACTACATGTTTTAATGTATATGCCTGTGGTAGAAAAACAGGAGTCACAGGTGTGTCTTTTCCCCAGTAGGACCTCATGCTATATCATCAACTTCTCAAAGCTATGATTTATTTTAAAAATACTTATCACATATTTCTTGGTTTTTAAAAAAAGAGGTCACCAAAAGAGAAAACCTTCAGTCCCTGCCATGATGTTGTATGGGTAAAACATGTTACCCACCCACTGTGTTCAATTTCATTTCCTCTAACACAGACCCCCCACTGATAGAGCTTCCAATTTTTAGTGAACCTTGGCAAAAGAAATTTAACTCTCTTTTGGTTGGATTATTTTGTGGAAACTATATAACATCACCAAAGACAAGCTGAATTACTCAATACATACAAATATAACACTTTTATATTTAAATCATTTTCATGGAGTGAAGCTAAAAACCCTGACTTTGGAATTAAAAGATCTTCTCTAGGTACTTGTATGAGGTCAAATTCCCTGTGGATAATAATTCTTGATTCACTTCCATCTCTGGATTATGATGAGAGCTGAATAATATAATGTAGTATGTAAAGTACCTTAAAATAAATCTACAATGATATTATTAAAATATTTTGGGCATGGACTCCTGATAAAAACTTAAATATTTTAGTGTCTGAAATGTCTCAAGTGTTTAAGCTTACCAAATCATATCATATTTTGAGTTGTTTTATGATTACTCCAGCCTTGACTAAAGATTAGGATCGGAGTGCACCATACCTGCATTTTTACATAAACTCTGTTGTTGATTAACCACGTGAATCTAGGCAGGTCACTTAAATATTATACATCTCAGTCTGCTGATTGTAAGGTGCAGGTAATAGTTGAGTAAAAATATAAGGAATATTATTTAGAGACCTGAAATATATTAATATATATCCAAACCTAAAAGCACATTCCCAAGAACTAAGAAACTGACACCATTAGTATTATTTGTATAATAATAAATGACTATCTTTTGTGTAAGTATGCTTGATAATTAATTTGTCAAAACAAAAGAACTGCTTAAGGAGAGTTTCATTACACTGAACATTTTAAACAAATCTTACATTCAGAATGTTTATCTTTTGAAGTTTGTAAATAATTATGATGTCATCTGCAGTTCACTTTATTATCACATGTCAAGTATGAAAGAATACCAGAAGACCTACAATAGTCCAGAGGTATATGATATAACTCGACGGGTTCCCTGAGAGCAGGATCCTTGTCTTGCTCATTCCAGAAACCTGCACCATCACTATCTGCACAGGAGGTATTCAGTGAATGACTATCGAATTGAAACTGAGAGTGAAACCCTGTCCGTATATGGTAAGAGCAGAATGAAAAAGAATTGAACTAGGAAGTCCTCTTCAATGTATCTCCACAGGTTTCCCCATGGAAGAGAAACCAAGAAAAAAAGAGGAGAAAAGGTATCCCATTCAGACACTGTTAAGCATAAAAGGGTTAGAAATATCATGCTACAAAAATTTTTAACAAAGTATTAGTTCATTGGGAAATGATTTGAAATACTGAATGAGTGATCTCTGAAACTACTGTCATGCTACTTTACGGCTTCCAAATGAACACGAAAGGTAGTAGCTAACCAGAAACAAATCATATTATTTAACTTCTACACAGTAAGTCCCAAACATATAGTGAACCTAAATAAAGCATTATAATATTTTCAGTTGAAGTCAATTCAGTGTTAAAAAATATTCCTTTGAGCATATAAAATGTTCACTATTATATAAATATCTTTAAAAAACAAAAATTATTGAAAATAAAGATTTTAAACATTATCCCAACCATAGGAATAGCTGAAAAAAAGAACTGAGGATTTTGAAAAAATTAAAGATTTTTTAAAATGAGAATGTATAATAAAAGATTTAAAGATAACTTCTCACACATTGAGATAAAAAATGAGCACTTGAGTTAAAAAATGAGCACTTGAGTTAAATAGGCTACTTTGAGGTCATGCAGCTACTAGGTGCTTGCCACCCACTGATAAGGTGATTTAACAGATTCAAAACTCTTGAGTTCTGGAGGATTTAATCTTAGCAGCAAATAAGAAGTGTTGACCAATGAATAAGAATCTATTAAAAAGTACTTAACTTTGTATAAAAGTTATTTTCCCAATATACCACTGGTTCTAAATGGTTTATCAATCATACACATGTGTATTTGGAATTCATGCTGGGTAAAACAAAAACTCCTGAGACAATTACTTAGAGGATTTTTAGTTACATTTTATACTCATGTCTAACAAAAGTTACTAGTATAGTTAACAAATTGTACATTAATTACTTTTAAATCAAATTAACTTAATAATAAAAACCACTGAATTTAGCTGTCATTATTCATTTAAGAACCCAATAGCAATTTGTACATACTTACATTAAATAGTTTTCCTTTCTTAAACATTATAATATTTATAATGGTGGTCACATACTTCTTGCTAGAAATATTTTCATATTACTAAATAGGTTTCCAGTGAGTAATAATTCATGTCACACTTTGGGGTACTTAAATAATAATAAAAACCACATTTCATGATGTAATCACTTTAAAGTGATTAAAATGTAGCAAGTATCAACCTTATTATTTTTGCATTTTTCCTAGTCTACCCATTTAACCTAAAACTTCCCCAAATCAGTATCATGTTCTATCTCTTTGTATTTCCCATAAGACTTTACATATATTATGGTATATACAGATGCTCATTAATAATTTATTGGATTAACTTTAATATGTGAATCATCGATCTTTTCCAGATAATAGTCTACAATTGTACAGATTAAAATCATTTTGGAAAATTCCAGGTAAGTGAATGATTTTATTATAATTCACTGTATTTTATAGACCAGTTCTAAAGGAAAAACCTACATCAAGATGATAGAAATCAATTTAAGTATCATCTTGACTAATTAAATTCTCAATGTTGAGCACAAGTTTCCAAAAGCATACCATTCTACACCCATGGGACTTTAGGCAAAACAATCATTGCATACATTTAAACATTCTTAAAAATACATTTATTATCTAAATAGTAAGCAAAGTCAGTTTAACATAACTGATGTGCTTAGTTTTCAAGATAAGGTGTGTTTTCACAATAAGGTGTATTAACGTTATCCTCCTTGTTCTTAGCATAAGTCCCTACCACCCAGGTGACTGCTGCAGGCAGTTGAGATATGTCAGTGCAACAACTCAAGTTCGTCCTGTGGGAAAGATCTAAGAATGCTGTCCGTGGCCTTTGATTCAATATCAAGTTTTATATTGCTGCCTGCTGTCTGATAATAGACTCTTTCCCATGATTTTGATATTATTGTTTAAGGTTGTCCAGATCAGCACTCTGCTTTGTTTCCCAATTTCTTTAAAAGGCCTCCTCTCTACTTACTGTCCACCTAGATCTGTGCTGCCTGCCCATGTGGTTAGCCCTGCCCTATTTCTCTAGAACTGATCACCAAACAAACTGACTCCTATAATCTGCTAGCCCATTTTTTTTTTTTCAGCTAAAATATCTACTGTTGCCAAGGGTAAGAAAAAGGACCAAGAAAACTTCAGTGAGGTCAACCTTTTTTGTATACCATAATGACTTTTCTGTTAAGTGTATCTGTATCTTAATAAATCAGAAAGAAAAATAAGTGAAATAAGTTCTAATAAAACTTCTAATGAACCACAAATGCAATGCTTAATTTTTATCAGAACTTACAATTGACATATTTATTTGTATGGTATCAAATATGCCTCTAGATGTTATAAAACAGACAAAAGAAAGAAATCTAGCTACTCTTATTCTTATAATTGAAGTGTTATTTTATTTAATAGCCCAAATATTTTATTTCTTAACAGTGTAATCAAATACTGATTGTCACCAATATGTGTTATATGTGATAGTACTATGGTTTGCCAGAAATAAAAGAATTAAGACATACAGAAAAAATAAAATATCAAGCTAGTGAATCCTTTTCTGTTTGTTTTTGTTTCAGTTTTACATAAAACAGAAAACAATCTAAATCAATCTTTTTGAAAATAACCATTGCTCTAGAGCTTATATTTGGTATACCAAGTTTAAATTTGGGCTGATTTTTTACTGAAACCATAGTATATGGAATTTTAGAAGAGAAATACGAACAGAATACAAGGAATAAATGTGGAAACTGTGTCAGTATTTGAAGGAAGTTTTTCCAGTGGTGTAATTTCAGTTTGTAAACCCCAGCTTCTCTTAATGCAAATGTTTAAAAACAAAAAGTCATGGTGGGGGATTAACTGTGGGAGTGGGGAAGGGGAGCGGGGTAGGAGAGAGCAATGGGGAAAATGGCAGGACAACTGTAACTGAACAATAAATAAAAAAAAAATTTTAACTTATCAAAATTAGGGGAGAAAGTCAGTACTTTCACTCTTATATTTGTAATCTGCTGTAATGAAACATTAGAGAAAACAAAATATTACCACAAATGTACTAATAAAACAATAAACTTGGGTATGGAAAAGTTATCAATGTTTTTGTAGAATGAATATAAACTCTATGATATTTTTACTTTCCAATTTTCTTCCTATGTCTTGTCCCTCTTCCTCAGAGTGCCCTCATTATCTGTCTGGATGGAGACCCCTCCGCTATTTTACTCTATTGATTTCCTCAAGTCCTGCACATAGGCTATTATGTAATACATCTATACCCCTACACTAATTCCCTTCTATAATATTAAAACTGTTAGTCATGTAACATAAGGGCTTATCTATTTTTTTCTGTTCCTTCTCAAAAGCCTAATGATTTAGAAATACATGAACATTTTGTTCAAATATGGTAATTGATGTCTTTTTACCCCAAGGTATATATTTCCTCTGTGTGCCACCAGTCATACTTATCATTCAAGTCAATTAATATATTGCCCACCTCCAACCATATTCATGTCGTTCTTTAAGCTTCCAGAGCAGAAATATGCATGAAGTTTAATATCATTTCTTGTGCCAATGAGAGATTAAAAGTGAACATTATATGGTCTATTATTTATATGCTGATATAGACCATTAATCTTATTATATAGTAATTTCCTGGAGTATCTAGCCATGAATGAAACTATTCCTTAATGGTCCACAGTAATTAGCATAGTGCTGTGAATATAATTCCCATTTTCTTTATTGGATAAGAGAGTATGAACAAGTGAAAACACAAATGAATAATTAAGGTGTCAGGTGTATCTGGTGCATCATCTAATAGAGTACAAACTAAGGAGAGTGTGCTCTAGAAAAAAAATGACATTTTAATATGACAGTGACTGAAAATGTTATGTTCTAATAGATTTCTTTGCACCTGATAAATTTTAATTTTGTAAAATTTGACTTAAAAGGAGTTGATATATTTTTATTTTTATGTTCAAATTTTTAGATTAATAATTTCTTATATAGTACCAAAATATCA